>JAFIRS010007708.1:0-22638 GCA_018342105.1 Gonioctena quinquepunctata | reverse complement strand
AATTTTATCTTCTCTGTCTCAACGGTTCCCATTCTTTCTTCTAGAAAATTAGCCACACCACACAATTCTTTTTAGGCCTCTGTGTTTTCCAGGAACTTCTCTTCCAGGCTTCTTTGAATTTTCTAGAAGCTTCTCTTCCAGATTTCTAGAATTTTCTTGAAGCTTCTCTTCCAGATTTCTAGCATTTTCTTCCAGGCTTCTTGAATTTTCTAGAAGCTTTCTTCCAGATTTCTAGAATTTTCTTGAAGCTTCTCTTCCAGATTTCTAGAATTTTCTTCAAGCTTCTCTTCCAGATTTCTAGAATTTTCTTCCAGGCTTCTTGAATTTTCTTCCAAAGTCCTCGAATTTTGTTGCAGCTCTTCTTTCAAGGATTCTATTATCGGACTCAAATCACCTCCGGGAACTTCGAATAAAAATGTTTCGGGGTCCTCACCTTCTTGTATAAGTCCTTCTGCAAGTCTTTCCTGGAGTACTTGCTTTTTACCCGTTGTTTCCAGTTCCCTTTCCTCCAATTCCTGTTTCAATTCCGCTACCTTCAAATCCGCAAGGCGCACTTTTCTTGAACACATTTTGTCTTTGACGAGGTATCAGTCTGTTTCACACGAAAAGTTTATCAGTTTGTTAAAAATTCACTTCGCGAATTATTTTCCACGGGCCACCAGTCTATTGTCTGTTTCACGCGAAGAGTGTATCAGTTTATATTCCCACGCACAATTGTCCACTTCGCGAAAACCGGGCCACTGTCTATTTTCTGTTTCACGCGAACAGTGTATCAGTTTATATTCCCACGCACAATTGTCCACTTCGCGAAAACCGGACCACTGGAACTTTGTTTGGCCTTCCGTGAGCCTGGTCAGTGGTTTAGCGATGTTGGCGAATCCCAGCACATATCGGCGATAGTATGTGCATAAACCAAGGAAACTTCGAAGTTGGTGAATGTCTTTTGGGATGGGCCAATCCTTAACAGCTTTGATCTTCTGGTCATCCACTGCTACTCCTTCCCCAGAGACAACGTGGCCGAGGTATCGTACTTCTTTTTGGAACAGATGGCATTTCTTAGGGCTCAGCTTCAATCCGGAGTTCCTCAGTCGCAGGAATACTTCCTCCAAGTTTTTTCACGTGGTCCTCGAACGATCTGCCGACCACAATTATGTCGTCGAGATACACTAGACACGTGTTCCATGAGAGTCCCTTCAGCACTGTCTCCATCAATCTTTCGAATGTGGCGGGCGCATTACAGAGCCCGAATGGCATAACGGTGAACTGCCACAATCCTGAGCCGATGGTAAAAGCAGTCTTTTCTCGATCTTCCTGAGCGAGTTCTACTTGCCAGTATCCACTCTTCAGATCAAGGGTCGAGAAAATCGTGGAACCAGCCAACGTCTCTAGGGTGTCATCTATTCTCGGGAGAGGGTAACTATCCCACTTCTGACACCAATTGTAACGTAAATAAACTTAACTTGGTTTAACTAATTTATTTAACACTTAATCTACAACTTAATTTATATTACTACGCTACTGAATAGCTCGATCGTATGGGCTCGTTCAGACTGTCCGTGAGACTTGAGGGCTGTCTATTTATCTCCGTCACAGAATTCCCGATCTTTCGAATTCCGGCAGTTGGCGATCCAGCATGTTCCAATCGTTTCCAATATCGACCGTTGCTCTCCGCGGAAAAGCGACTGGATGGTTCTCGAATATCTCCGGGGATGATCTCATCGCTGTCGATGGCAACATGTGAGGCGACAGGTCCGGCCTAGGTTCGTTACAGTAACAAATTTCTACGAATTTTGCGAACTCTAGTCTCTTCATCTGGTTTGTTAGATAAACGATTGAAAAGACCTTCCATAGAAGAAATAAATAAAGCTACTCTTTCAGTAGAACCTTGAGTTCTTGAATTAATTTCACGTTCTAAGTCTTCTTCATAAAAATAAGGAAGGAAATCTTTTTTTAGTGCAATAACAATCTCATCCCAATTATGGAAATTATTTTTATTATTGACAAACCTTAAGTAACTCTTCAAACCATGTCCAGGCAGAACCTTTAAACAAATCACAAGCCGAATGAAAAGTTCGGTTTTGAAACACCTCGTGCTTCTCGCAATAATTCAACTTTTTCCAAAATGAATTAACTGATTCTTTCTGATTGGAACCCGTGAAAGAGATATTCCATTTATATGGAGCAACCGATCGATTATTCGAAAAAACATTAGCAGCCACAGGAGGGCAAGATTGAGTAGGAGTCGAAGTACTTGGAGAAACTTTCAAATCAAAATCAGCTTCCAACTCCAACACCAGATACTGAATTTCTTTTCTAGCAATTTCTTCATCTTGATCATCAACAGAAAGTCTGGACAAACGATTCGACAAATGAGCTAATCGACTTGAAATTCGGTTAAACGTCGGATCTTCCTTAGATCCACCAAAACTAGATATAACTTGTTTCAAATCATCAATACTTGCTCTCAATTCAAGATCATCCACTGCATGTTCATATGGATTTGTAAAACTTGCACGAAAACTACGATTTGCATTTTCCTGACTTAAAAGTCCTCTTAAAATTTTTCGTTTAGCATCTACATCACCGGTAGGTTCTACTCCACGAATTTTTAGCTCATAAGTCAATTCATTTGTTTTCAAGTGATTAGAATTCATGTTGGACTTGGAAATCTGCTCAATTTAAAATTCAACGATAATAGATAAAGCTGGTACTTATGGAATACTCAAAAATAGTAAGCGATACGATAGCAAAGATAACGTACAATATATAGGCAATACGATAGAGATATAGGCAATTTGGCGGTACGATATAGATAATACGGTACGATATAGGCAATACAATAGAGATATAGGCAATTTGGCTATACGATAAAAGGCAATACGGTACGATATAGGCAATTCAATAAGATATAGGCAACTCAATAACGATATAGGCAGTAAGAATCACAAAATATCAAAGATAGATAATATATAAATATAAATAAATATATACCAAGTTCTTTTGGATCAGATTTGTAAATGTTCTTTCAACAAAAAATTTATTATGTCTTCCACCAAGCTAGGACAAGATACGAAAAAGAGAAAAAGAACAGTCAAGTTTTTCGAGCCCCACGTTTGCGCGTCAATTGTGCAACACCCCTTACTTTTGAACCCCAGATTTTAAATTATATGATTCAAATTTCAAGGTGAAATCACTTTGCCGATAGGCTGCTCAGATGGATACGGTTAGGCCGTGAGTAAGGTTCAATTAATGACTTTTCCTAGTTAATCAAATTTGGCCACTAAAAAAATTATACATTAATTAACTTGACTAGTTCAAGAGTTGGGCGCCAGACTTGCTAAAGACAAAAGTCAAAGATAAATAAAATTAAATAAATGTTACCTAGCTTGTATGGGAAGGCAAATAAATATGCAATAAATCAACTTAACAAATTTATTCCAGTTGGAATTTTGAACAAGATAAAAATAAAAAAATTAACAAATACTAGAAGAGTATTGAACTTGAATGGAAAAATTACATAAAAAGAAACCAGTAATTTTGACTCTGATCAAAATTCGAACATTTACACCTATGATTCCTCCAGTTGTTGGTCACGAATATACCTTCGGAGATCTTGAACGAGATAGAGGAAGGCTAGTTTTTGAAGCTGGTCCCAGCGGTTACGATTAAGATGGTCGTGGTGGTTCTATAGTTGGTTTTAGACCCCTTATCGGCGTGAATTGAGTTGATCTCCACGGACCAGTGCTGATATTGATGTGCTGTAAGACCTCCCAGGCTACTAGTCCTTCCGTCTCCGTAGATGGGTTCCTCCGTGGTATATATCATGCGAAGAAGATGATAGGAATCAAAATATGTACAAAAAGGGAGAACGAAGGATATCCTTTGAACCTCAAGTTTTATGTTTCAAATTTTAATCGAGAGTCAAAAGATAGATGCAAATGATAGCATACAATAAAATCTCAATCTATATAAAAGACGAGAAGGTTACAGTGAAAGAACAAAGATAATAAATAGCAATTCAATCTGCTATTCTGAGTTAAATTTATAAATTAATTTTAATAATTTAAAAAATATTAAAATGAACAAAATTTAAAACCAAACAAAACAAACCTCACCCAAAACGTGGTGTTCAAATTCAGTTAAATTTTGAAACAGGTAAGTTTTGATAAGGTGATTCTATGTACCAGAAGGGTAAAAAAAATTCAATGAGGAAAGGTATTTCAAAAGAAATATATAAATTTCCTTGAAATTTTACCAGAGAAAAAATATAGTATTTTAAAGCAAAATACTATAAAATTGCCAGAGAAAAATCTATTATTTTAAAGCAAAATATTTAAAAGTTGCCAGTACAAAGATATATTATTTTAAAGCAAGTGCCAAAGGAAAATATAGCGTTATAACCAAAATACTCTAGTAAGCTACAAAAAAATATAGGGTTTCTGAACCAAGATAATAATCAGAGTAAAAGTATACTCTTCAGCCAAGATAAGAAGAGAGAGACACACGTCTTTCAGTGAGCACGACTCTTTAGAAAAAGATAAAGTGAAATAATTCTTTTATAGAAGAATTTTCAGAGATAAACCGAAGAGGGAGACCACACGTCTTTCAGTGGGCACGACTCTCTTAGATAAAGATAATGTTAAATAATTCTTTTAATTGAAGAATTTTTGAAGATAACTGAAGAGGGAGACCTCACGTCTTTCAGTGGGCACAACTCTCTTAGATAAAGATAATTTTGAAATAGGGCGGCAATTCCCTTTTCAAATCGATAAACAGGTAATTCTCAAAAATTAGAATGAATCTCCCTGCTCTTGGCGATAAGGTAGTAACTGAAGTGAATTGACTCTGCAACGATCAAAAATCAAATAAGCTACACTGGGAATTGAATGGAGTAATAGATATAAGAAATTTATTAAACGGAAATCAACTTTACGCTTGAGGCATATATTGAATCGAGTGTTCTGAGACCGTTAGGCCAGAGGTACAACTCTCTCGATAAGCAATTCTTTCTCAAGAGAAAAGAAAATTACTCTCATAAACATATAGTTATGAAATAAAGAAAATTGCTTACCAGAGAGCCGTCCTATTAGTCACTCCGAACAATCAAATACGCCCTTCACTTCAATTGGAATCCTTGGAACAAACCGGTGGTTGTGTGAGGTACATAAGCTCTAGTCCATTCAAATTACCAATTAACTGGTAACATAAGCTCTAGTCCCTTCAAAATTACCATGCGGTATATCCAAGAATTCTAATATTACAAGCATAAGAAAAACAAGAGAATGCTAATCAGCTACAACATTAATTAAAAGATAAAGAGAATAATATTACTCTAAACTCCAGCAGTGAAACTTATTTCATCTATAGATTGTACAAATCAAAGCCAACTCACTCAGTACATCTGCCTATCTCGACGTTCTATTCAAGAAAGAGAACGATTATCCTTTCGGTTCGACGAAATCACAGTTCACCTGTTTTTCATTCTCGGTTTCTTTCCTATTTAAAAAAACTTGGAAAAAACCAAACGCTCGATAAACGCGATCGACACGAAAATGAAATGTCACGGTCACACTGTCAAAATACCATTTTCTAGGGACAATAATGAATGCACATTCTTCACGACCTGAGCGCAGTGACTACTGACCCGTACTACCGTAAAGATAACCGGAAAAGTTATGAGAAATTGGTTATGTGTAAGGACGTAACGAAAAATTCGTTACAACCCAATGACCTCAAAAACTGAATGTTTGGGCAGGAATTTTAGGTGACCACATCATAGGACCTGTTTTTATCGATGGTAATTTGACTGGTGAGAAATATTTGGATATGGTGGAGAATTGGATAATACCGTGCATCAATAGGGCAATTGAGGAGGATATGCATTTATTCGAACAAGAAATAGTTTTTCAGCAGGATGGTGCACCTCCTCATTATGCAACTCCAGTGCGACAATTTTTGGATGATCATTTTCCTGGTCGCTGGATTGGCAGAAGCGGTCCTACAGAATGGCCACCAAAGTCTCCGGATCTCACTCCTGTAGATTTCTTTCTATGGGGTCATTTGGAGTCTTAAGTGTATGAGATAGAATCAACAACATTGAAAGATTTGAGAGAGAAGATCATTAGGCATTGCTGAGAAATAACTCCCGAGATTCTCAACCATGTGAGGGCGGCAATGGAAGCTCGTTTGTACCATTGTATGGAAGTTGGTGGAAACGTTTTTGAACATTTACTATAGAATTTTTTTTCTCATTGTCAGGTCATCAGATTTTGATTCAAGAATTTAATAAAAAATCTCTTTTTCTGATTTATTGCTTCATTTGTCTCTAGATCTAATATTTCAAAATGTGGCCTCCTGTATAAATTGTTGACCTGTTTTTTTATTTTTACTGCATATCATTATTTCAAAAGTTATTCACGTTGGCTCGTTTTCAACCAAATAATTTGTAGCTCCCGAACCATATGCGTCAGACCATATGTTTTATACTTTGTTGAAATCTGCTCATCATGGAGCATAAGTTAATGCGAAACAATATAGGGTGATCCAATTAAAAAAAAAAATGATTACATGCTCTGGGGGTGCGATAGTGGAAGTAACATCAAATGTGAATATGTCAAAATGTGTCCCCCTGTATGCTATTGTTGACGTGCTTTTTTATTTTTCCTGAAAATCATTGTACCAAAAGTTATTCAGGATGGCTCGTTTTAAATGGAATGCACTGTATACACTGCTGTGTGTCGATCTCTCACGGAATGCAGGCAGTGGATCGAATTCCACCTAAAGCAAAACCAACGGATATTTATCAATTGTTCAAATTTCATCAATAATAATATGAATTGTATCATTTGTTCTAAGTATAACACACCTCGATTTTTCCATTTCGTAATGGAGTTTCAGAAATAAAATATGTTTTGTTTGAAATTCAATCTGAACCATATCAGAATTGTTCAATATTCTGACGCCTTGACCAAGTGAACAATTGATCGAATAGCTGGTTCCTAAATGAAAAATGTCACATTGTTTTTTCTAGTGGATGTTCATTCATTATATAGTCCGACGTTTCGACAACGGCCACGGTGTTCTTCGTGGTTTTTACGAATGATTACATGGTACTGTGGTACAATGTGAATATTTTATATTATCAATAATAATATGGACACACCTGAATCAATTATAGCTAAAAATGTGTTGTGTTGAAACACATGGATTTTTGGCAAATTTGTTTTTATCGAACATTTTGCACATTCACGTAATTTGCTCCTTCCTTTGAAACAATAAAACTTCAAATTGTCTGATATGTTCGCAATGTCTTATCGGTGTTTATAGGTGTTTATAGGGTATAGGTTGAGTTAGACTTTTGTTGTCGGCAGAAGAAAATAAAAGATTTAATCTGAAGTGAAGTTTGCTTACTTCTGAGGTTTGGTGTTTGCTGAATATTGAGATAGAGGGCGAGATGGAAAGTGTCTGTATTTGCTTTCATATTGTGATGATTCAATGAAATTGTGGTAATTTTATTCAAATGAGTGAGATCTGTTCTATTTTTTATGGAATCTGGATTTTTTTTTATGAATCTGGAAAATTCCTGTTTAATTCGAACCATATAGTTGAAATCCTTATTTTTGATCTTTTTCATGAATATTGGGCTTTATGGTTTTGGATGTTTTTTCATGGTTTTCTAGTATTGAAATATTTGACAAATGTAGACTTTGTTGCATGACGATATGTTGCATGAAATTTGATAAATTATGTGTGTTATTCAGAGGAATTTGTGTTTTAATATCGAAAAATTGGTAGATAGCGATGTCGCCGCTATATTGAGTGGTTTCGATATTTTGGGCGATTTTTTCTGATAAGCCTCCGGTGTAAAAGATACATACGTGAAAACTAGTATTGGACATTTCAGAATAGTTTTGTGTGTTATTAAATTTGTATATGTGTCCTCTGGAAATATTAGTCTATATTTTTTTGAAAATTGAGTCGTTTTGAGGATATTGCTCTGCCTGATGAGTGAGTATCCACATCAACATTTGAAAGATTGATAAATGAAAAAATTTCTATATTTGATATAAACCTTAAATTTTGAGAAATAAGAACATCAAATATATTTTTCCACCCACAAAACATATATTTTCGAATTAATTCGTCAATTTAGAAAACATTTATCTTTTTATCACATATTATTTTGAGGTTCAATTCTATAACAGTTTCACAAATAATATTCCATTGGCAGAAAAAGTGCTGCTGTGACGGATGCAGTAATGGAAATCAATTTAAGACCAATTTCAGGTTTTCCTTTCGATAATCTGAAACAAAATATTAATATTAAAATGAGCATTAAATTCAACAATTCCTACGTGTGTGAGATACCACTAGTAAAACAAAAATTATTCTGAAGCGCAATTGGGCTAGTTCATCTTCAAAAACATCTATTTTTTGCGAATAGCTATAAATATAAAATATAGGAAAATATCAACTAGAGTCTTTTTTTATAGTTCAGAACTATCTAATCCTTCAAAGAGGAGACCATCTGAAGATTAACTAATCCGCTATCTTGGAGTTGCTATCTTCAATTTATGAATGTTAACTACGAATCAATAATCTTCATCTAAATTCCTAATCTCGGACCCCATAACCCCGACATGGCAATTTTGAATCGAATCAGACCACAATTAGAAAGTTCGTCCACCATCTTGAATTTGTGAATTTTGATGAAAAATTCATAATCTCCGACCCCGAAAACCCCAACATACTAATTTTGAATAGTATCGAACCATAAACACAGTGATCGTCGGCCATCTTGGAACCGCCATTTTGATTTTATGAATTTTCAAGAAAAAATCATGATATTCAACCCTGAAAACCTCCACATACCAATTTTGAATCGAATCGGACCGTAAACCTAAATCTCGTCCGCCATATTGGAGCACCATTTTGTTTTTTTATTAACAAAAATTCCAATTTCATAAATTTTGACTGGAAATTCATATTCTCTGACTCCGAGAACCCCCACATACAAATTCTGAAAGTCCCAGAACTCTATTTCCATTATGTATAATTTTAATCTCTCTCATAATTTTTTTTT
This sequence comes from Gonioctena quinquepunctata, assembly GCA_018342105.1. Taxonomy (NCBI): domain Eukaryota; kingdom Metazoa; phylum Arthropoda; class Insecta; order Coleoptera; family Chrysomelidae; genus Gonioctena; species Gonioctena quinquepunctata. The sequence goes on along the minus strand of JAFIRS010007708.1, from coordinate 13,556 downwards.
CAGTATCAAATATCAATTTTTAAATTTGAATAGATTGTGGTGTGTTTTTGAAACTTGGAAGAACAAGGTATCGATGGAAAAAAGTATTTGAGTTTATTTTTCAACTAGTTAGGCATTTGTTAATTAGTCCTTATTTTTCGGACCTCGGTTTTCATAAAAAACGGCATAAATGTTAAATAAATCTAAAATTTTTTCCTTGGAGCTTTTATATATATATATATATATATATATATATATTTAAATCATGTTATGAAAGTAAAAATGTATCTAATGTTTTGCTGTTTTTGCATCAAACAAACGCATTTAATAAAATTCGAAAAACATGTTGAAAACATTCGTTTATGAATTGTTCAAAAACAAATTGATTAGTTAAATATTGAAAAAAACATTTTGCTGTCTAGAGAAAATGATTAGAAAAATCCTTAAAAAAAATTGTTATTTAAATAATTAGTTGGGATTTTTTTTTCTTTTAAACTCCTGATTGGCATTTCTCAATAGAATAACAAAAAATGAAAATAAAATTATTGAATATTTAATTGTTTATTAAGTTAATTAACAATTTGTTATAAACAAATTCCAAATCTCATTATATTATTTTTTCTGAAACTACTAAAAATTACAAAACAAGCATATGCAACAAAGTGTCTGAAAACTTTTTTAATTTTTTTATAGATTTTCTAAATTGGGTCAATTTATTTTTTGAGTAACAATCCGCTGTAACTTTTGAACCATTAAATATATAGTTATCAACATTCCAATGAGTTTAAAGATCATCAGTTGATCTCTCAAATACTTTTCACCAAGTCTGTATCTGTCATGGTTTCCTGTTTATATGCATTTGTTTATAAATAAAATAAATAATGAAAAACCTTTTCAAAGACAAGCTTTTATTCAAATACTATAAAAAGTAATGAAAAATTGCTTTGGAAGTGTGGCGTAGGTTATTCCGTGAGTTATAGAATAAAAAGCTTGTCGCGCACAGTTTTCAATTCGAATACAAAAGCGACAAGCTTTTGGATATATTACTCACGGAATAATCTACGTCACACATCCAAAGCAATTATTTTTTACTTTTTAGTGCCTTTGAATTAAAGATTGTCTTTGAAACGGGTTTTCATTAATTATTTTATTTTGTGCTTTTTGGTACTCAAGTACGCCTAATCAATGCATTTTTGGTGAAGCATCGTTATTATGAAGCCTCCTTTTCCTGTGAGTTCTGAGCTATCTAGTCCTTCAATGAGGAGACCATCTTAAGATCAACTCATCCGCCATCTTGGAGTGCCATCTTCAATTTATGAATTTTAACTAAATTCATAATCTCCGACCCCAAAAACCTGGACATACCAATTTTGAATCGAATTCGGTCACAAAACTCATCCGCCATCTTGAGTTTGTGAATTTTGATGAAAAATTCATAATAGCCGACACGAGAACCCCCACATACCAATTTTGAAGAGAATAGGACCATAAACATCGAGATCAACGGCCATCTTGGAGCCGCTATTTCAATTTTATGAATTTTGAAGAAAAATTCCTAATTTTTGACCCTGAAAATCCCCATGTTCCAATTTTGAATCGATTCGGACCATAAACTAAATCTCGTCCGCCATCTTGAGCCCATTTTGTTTTTTTCTCTACAAAAATTCCATGGCCACCATTTCAATTCATAAATTTTCACACAAAATTCATAATCTCCGACTCCGAAAACCCCCACATACAAATTTTTATTAAAATTGGACCATAATAATAAGACTCTTCCGCCATTTTGGAGCCGCCATCCTAAATTTATAAATTCTGAGGAAAATTTCAGAATCTCCAACTTTGAAAACCCCCACACACCAATTTTGAATCGAATCGTACCATAATCACAAAACGCGGGCGAGAAATGGATTTCAAATTTTGAACCGGAAACATTCCGTTATCTACTTCTAACGATGCTTATATCTTTCAAACTATGAAAGTTAGCCTTTTTGTACCTCAGGACGATTTTGTAGACTAGTATTCGAATTATTCAAGAAATGTGGATTTCAGTCATCAACATTAATTGTTCATGAAATGCACGGATTTATTTAAATAATGATGTCAACTTGATCATGTTTTCTAGCGGTGTTTAATCAATATTTGTTAGTAAATACTCAGGATATACAGTTTTTTCTGTAAAATCATTCATTATCTGTTTTTTTCAACTATTTCTATAAAAAATAATATTTTTTTGAAAATCTATAAAAAAATGTATAATTGGAATTCGTTTGTAACAAATTGTTAACTTAATAAACAATAAATTGTTTGATGATTTATTTAATTTTTGTTTTTTTAAAAAAAAAATTAACAATTATAAAAAATATTTAAAAAATTATCAAAATAAGTTTTTATTTTTTTAGACAACAAAATGGCAAAATATTTTTTTTAAAAATTAAACTGATCAATTTGTTTATAAACAATCTATAAACAGAAGTCCTTAAAAAAGTTTCCCGAATGTTATCAAATGCCTTCGTTTGAGACAAAAACTGCAATAGCAAAAGATTTTTTTTTAATTTTTTCAATTTTAAATTTTTGGTTGAATTAAAAAAATTATAATAAACAAAGTAAACAACTTTGAAGAATTTTCAAAACGTGATCTCGTTATTATATTATATATAAAAAGGGATCTAAGGAGCAAACAAATTTCAGAGCCATTAATTAAACATTTATGCCGTTTTTCATGAAAACCGAGATCCGAAAAATAAGGACTAATTAACAAATGCCTAACGTGTTGAAAAATAAACTCAATTATTTTTTTTTCAAAGGGCCTTGTTCTTTCAAGTGTAAAAACCCTCCATAATTCATTCAAATTTTTAAATTGATATTTAATTCTATGAGACCTATTTTCAGCGTCGAATTAATATTATAAATAATGAAATAATGGAGATAAAGTTCCGAGTCGGGACTTTTTTATTGGAAATTTCCTCTGGGCTCGGTCTTTCCTTGACTACTTTCCATTCTCTGATATAAGGCATAGTCAAAAGTATCATTGTATAACCTTGTATCTCCACACAGTTGGGAAATTATCTCTCTCTCTTAGCTCGAATAAATATTCTGCTTTAGTCGCAGTATTTGAATATCGTATCGAGGTATGAGTCTTGTTACGCTCTCTATCTCTCTCTTTTTCTCAGTAATATTTCATTTTCACTCTTGTTCGACTCTTAGATCCTCTTGCACATTTTATAAATACAGTGCTTCTCAAAAGTCTCCTTCCCCCCTCTTATTTTTGGAACGATTATACATAAACAAGTGAAATTTGGAAACTGAATATAAAAGGTTGTAAACTTCCCTACTAGTGATGATAGATGACGAAATCGTCAAAGATGACGTCACAAGGCCATTGTGACCAATAATTTTAAATGGAACCCTACGGCAAGCGACACCTCTTTCAAAAGGTATCGAAAAAACCTATTCAATGATACTAATTTTGTTTGTGTTTATGGCAGTTTTAATGGCTCATTAGTAAACATTAAAATTTAAATTACATTCAATATGATATAATTACAGATTTAAGAATCAGTATCAAAGAAATTGCTCGGAGTGACCTCCATTCACTTCCTGACAGTGAAATATCCTATTTTCAAACTCCTCTCGTACTTTTGCAAATGTGTCTGCGGAAACACATTCTGCAACAATACGTTGTTTTAAAACGTCAATATTGTCAAGTTCAGTGGCGTAAAACTTCGATTTAAGGTACCCCCAGAGAAAAAAATCCGAAGGTGTGAGGTCCGGTAATCGAGCTGGCCATTCCGTTGAACCTCGCCGTCCACTCCATCTACCACGATACTCCTAATCCAAATACCGTCTTTCTGCACTGTAATAGTGTGGAGGAGCACCATCCTGTTGGAATGTTATTTCCAGATTGCCGAATTCATCTGGATTATCTTCCAAAATTTCAAGGATTAACGGTTCTATTGCGTTTTTCAATAGCTCCAGATAAATTTCACTAGTTAAATCAGTATTTAAAAGAAGAATCCCAACGATGTGGTTTCCCAGGATACCTGCCCAAACATTCACCTTCTGGGGAAATTGGGTATATGTTTCACGAAACAGGTGAGGATTTGCGTCACTCCAATACCTCACATTCTGTGTATTTACATTTCCATTTAGATAGAAAGTACTTTCGTCACTAAAACAAATTGTTTTGACATAGTCTGGCTGTTGGTTAATTTTAGTTTCCATATTTTCACAAAATTCTAGTCTTCGGTCTGGGTTGTCGTCTGAGAGTTGATGAACCATTTTTAATTTGTATGGATGAAACTTGTTTTTTTTTCAACACCCTGTGTACTGTACTGATTTCACAGGTAGATGCAACGTGAGTTGTTGAAGAAGTAGGATTAACTAATACTTCTGCCAGTATATCAATTTTCTTCTCATCATAAATTTGTGGTCTGCCAGATCGTTCCGCATCATTAATACTACCCGTTGTTTCAAACTCACGAAGAAGCTGCCTCAAATAAGTCCTCGAAACGGGGCGATCGGGAAACCTCTCATTAAAAATGCGTTCTGCTCCATGAATATTTTGTCCATTTTCACCAAGAATTAGGATCGCTGCTACTTTATCACCTAAAGCACGTACTATTTCGCTTCTTGAAGCACTAAAACGTTCAGCTCACAATAGTTTAACAAATTATTGAAATGTATATACAAAAATATTGAAAAAACCAAAAGCTGCTAAAATAGTTGAACGTTCGATCAACAACACACAAATTATTAAATGTACAAAAACTTGGACAATTACAAAAACGTCGAATTAGGGAGACTAACAAAAACGTCAGCTTATTTGACAACTATACAGAGGCGGAGTTTGAATTTGGAATTTTAGTATTAACTGATTTAATTCTTCACAGATTTGCGTTTTTTAAAAGCGAGTTGCCAAAACTGCCATAAACACAAACAAAATTAGTATCATTGAATAGGTTTTTTCGATACCTTTTGAAAGAGTTGTCGCTTGCCGTAGGGTTCCATTTAAAATTATTGGTCACAATGGCCTTGTGACGTCATCTTTGACGATTTCATCATCTGTCATCACTAGTAGGGAAGTTTACAACTTTTTATTTTCAGTTTCCGAATTTCACTTGTTCATGTATAATCGTTCCAAAAAGAGAGTGGGGGAGGCGACTTTTGAGAGCACTGTATAGTCATACGGTTGGAATATACATTTCTTCGAAAGTTGGATTTTTATTCCCTCATCAACTCCCCACTCTGTGAAGCAACTGAAACGATACTGGTTGTCGTTAATTTTCCAGAGCTACCACAGATCAGGATGCAGAACTCCGGATCAAGGAACATCAATGATCCAGATTGGCTACGGGGTACAGAACTGCGCAAGCGCTGTAGCCTCATGTTGCTGACAAATGATGATTACCACTGCTATATAAAATATGCAAAATAATTCTCTGAAGGTCTTTTTTCTTTCGTTTCCTTTGAAAGGAAAGGAAAATCGAACTGCGGTCGTTATAGTTTTTTCCTAAGTTTCAGCTATTTCCTCATACACTTCCGATTGGAGGGGAATTTCCAAATGGTCTGGGTACAAAAAATGGAAGTTCTTCTGGTATAAGTCAGATCATTTTCAACCCCGTTGGCTTGAAGAACGCTAATTATTCCTGCATTACGTTTCAGCCGCTTCGTTCATTATTTATTCATATCAATAAAAAACATTAAAGTAGTTTTTTTATTATTAAGTTGAGTCCAAGTTTTATTTCCAAAAATACGAATGAATTGATATTTTGGAATCTCTTAATGAATGTTCCTGACAAATAACTCACCCATTCACACTGAAAAAAGTTATATTTATGATGAAGCCTCCGCTGCATTGGTAGATAATAATAAACAGAATATATTGCCAGTCCTTGTCAAACACTACTGGCAAATGTCTCGGTTGGGCGTTGCAGAGCATGATGACTGCTATTGACACGAATGCTCTGGCCACCATTCCAAAAATCCATAATACATAATTAGATTCCTGAAATAATATCATTCATAAAGATTTCACACTTTGTTAGATGGGATGGATACCTGGTGCCTGAGGAATTTATTAATACTGAACAAAAATAGAACAGTTTACTTGAATGTTTATCTAAAAAATTAGTTCCTGATTGTCATGTTGGAGTTGAATCTGAACGTGTCATCAGGTTGAAAATTCCTTATAGACGAAGGTCCCACTGCATGATTACTACCCCTATCTGTTATAAACAAAAGTATTTTAATATAATTTTAATATAGTATACGTTTATGCCGGTTGCCTATCAAATAATGGCCGCAAGTATTTCAATTAGAATTCAATTAGTTGATTTTTTAGAATATCTACACCCCTTAGGTAATAAAAAAAGTTATAGGTAATTTGAAAGAGAGATATATAGAGAAGTCGAACTTGTATCCTCATCGCGTATTTCCAAAAATTATATATCATATTAAAGCTAATGTTTTTCTCTACACGATGGTATAGGGTTGCCTATGTGATACCGGCCGCAAATAGGGGTTGCCAGCTTATAAAGGTACATAAGAGCGAGATAGAGCGCACCACACCACGCGCTTCAATTCTAAAGTGTAACTTAATGGTATTGTTTCATCGTAAAAAATAATGTGGCATTGAACTAACTGTGGAATCTACATGAACGACTATGGGTATCACCCAATTTTGAAAAGGTATAGCTCTAAAAGCAAAAAGATAAGCAAGAATTTGAAGATTTCTGCAAAACTGTAACCGTAAATTTTTTCATCGAAATTGAGAATTAATATGTTCATAGCCACTAGGTAAATAATATATTGCATATGTAGCATATGTATGTGTATATATATATATATATATATATATATAAAGAACTGGGATATTGGGGTAGCAGCAATGAAAAAGTGAACTCTTTAAGGTTTATGTAAGCTTTCGGGAAATGTCTATTTCCATCATCAGGGAGAAACTTTGTTGAGGTTGGTTTCAATGATGTTAAACATATTCATCTAACATAGTAATACAAAAGGAAAAAACGTAGATCAAGAAATAAAACAAAGTTCAAAGTTATTACAACCACACTAGCGTTGTTTAAAATTAAATATAATTTTAAATGTGTACTCTATGTGGTGTGACAAGACTATATGTTACTAGTTTGTATTTTGCGTTAATTCCCCAGTAATCCAGACTAAATTGAAATATTAGTTGTTTACATTGAGTATTCCATAAGTCGTATTATCATATGTTGAGCGGCGGTTCGCCATGTACATTACCCTAATATTTCCTATATGTTACTAGTTTGTATTTTGTGTTAATTTTGTGTTAACATAACGGTAATAATATGTATATAGCGTATTTTGTGACTTAAAAGTTTCAAAATACGGATGTTTCACTAATTCGAATTTTATCCATTTTAATTGCTCCGGATTAGCGAGCTTCACTATATATGCAGTGTGTCCAATTAAGTCGGCACCATATGGAAAACATATTTATTATTTGTTTTTATGAAAAAAAGTTATTCCTGATAAAAATGTTCTGAATGGCCTAAAATCCAAAATAAAATAATCAGATATAATTTGTTTGCATTTGTATACGAGGTAACACCTTCACTTTTTACAATATCGACAGTCTTTATTGGGAAAAAATGAAAACTACAGACAGATATCCAATATTATCCATCTACCATGAAAAACTGATTTTGTTATTCTACTAACTCTTTTCTGTATCGGCATTGATAGGATGCATTGAAAAAACCAAATGTTTATCAATACAATAAATGTTTTATGATTTGCAAAATCAAATTATAATTTATTTGTACAAAACAATTATTGAAGATCATTTTTTCATGGTAGATGGATAATATTGAAGCTGACCGTAGTTTTCAATTGAGATCAACTTTCTCAATAAAGATTGTGATATTGGGAAAAATGAAAGTTATTTTCTACAATGCAAAAAATTGATATCTGATATTTATTTTGAGTTTTAAGCCATGCAATAATTTTTATCAGGACTAACTTTTTTTCGTAAAACAAATAATAAAAAAGTTTTCCATATGGTGCCGACTTGATTGGACACACTGTATATATATATATATATATATATATATATATATATATATATATATATATATATATATATAAATAATATTATATATATAAACATACATATGTTACATATTGATTCTTAATTTCGATGAAAAAATTTACTATTTGAGTTTTGCAGAAATCTTCAAATTCTTGCTTAACTTTTTGTTTAGAGCTGTACCTTTTCAAAAATATGTGATACCCATAGTCGTTCGTGAAGATTCCACAGTTAGTTCAATGCCACATATTTTTTTTACGATAAAGTAAAAAAAAATATAGTTATATTTTAGAATTAAAGCGACGCAGTGTGGTGCAGTCTATCTCGCTCTTATGTACATTTATGAGCTGGCAACCCCTTTTTGCGGCAGGTTTTACCATCGTGTAGAGAAAATCATTAGCTTTAATTTGGTATATAATTTATCAGAATACGCGATGAGGGGAGAAGTTCGACAAATTGATACCTGTTCACACCTGGTTGCCAAGAGGTTGCGGCTAAGTGAAAAGCGGCAACCCAAACTTTTCAAGTTCTCTATATATCTATCTTTCGAATGAAGTATAACTTATGTCATTACCTAGTGGGTGTACATGTTCGAAAAAAATCAATTAATTAAATTTCAATTGAAATTACTTACGGCCATTATTTGATAGGCAACCTGGCATAAACGTATACTCATATTGATAATTATCTTGGTTTATTTTGGCTCGATTCAAACATGACCTTTGATTACCTCATGAGTCACGTATATGGAAACTTGAACATAGCTTCACTTCATAAGTCTTTACTTAACCTTCGCTTTAAGCCACTCATGATAGCCTGGGGTTTGGAACGAAAAATAAATGTGTACTACTCGCAAACATTCTCCGTCGGCGAAGGGAAAGATCAAAATAAGATCAAAAGAGCCGATAGTCAACGTGGGTTTGAGTGACAGCTGTCTATTCCTTCAGCAGCCCATTAAAACGGACCGCAAGCCAATTATAATGCTTGTAGGTGTGTTTATACGTCGAGACTAATAAATCACCAGTTATATACGTGTTTCAGAAGGTCTGAATACAAAATAGCCAGTAGCGTCTCTGCTCTGGGATCGAAATAGTTTCAAAATATTCTATAGTTGTGATGTGATTTGTTGGAAAATATGGCTTCTTTCCGACCATGGAAAAATAAAATTTTGATGATCCGATTGCCTATTATACATACTCCCTCGTTTATGGCATATTTTTTTATTTTGACGTATTTTTAAAATATTTAAATATCTAAATAAAATTAGTAACTATCGCCTCTGCTGCTCAAAGGATATCGTCTCAAGACTGGGAAACTTGTTTTTATGCTTCTGCAATTGATAATGGATGAACTTTATAATATAGAAGCTACTCATTCGAGAAATATTTGACTTTAGCTATTCCCACTTCTAAGTTGTCAAGATGTTTTTGAAGAAAAATATGTTTTCACATTCACTCCTACTTATACATATGAAGGTGTGACTTTCACAAAATAAAAATACTTATAATATTTCGCAATACGGGTAGCCACCATGAATATGACACGAGGACAAATATCTTGGAAATACGCAAATACAGAATATTTAATTTCAGAAAATCTTGTTCATACAACTATACCATAAGACGGAAGGAAATAATAGTCAGTGACTCATTCTTAGCTTTAGGATACCCAAAAGAGGCAAGGGAAAAAGGAAATTCCAGTGGCGAAAAAAATTCCTTTTTAAATACATGTTTATAATACTATACTGGAATAGTAATAAGTAGACCTAGGCAAATATGTACTTGCATATTAGCATATTTTATTTAAAAAAATTTAAATTTTTCCAAGATATTGACATATCATGCATAACAATTCCTTCTTAGACAATACTTTTGTTTTATAATTTCCTAATTGTATTTATGGGTAGATTTATCAATCAATAATCAGCATCGAAAACCGTTAAACCTCTTCAGGTAGGTATAGTTTGCAGTACTGGTATACATAATATTTTCGGAAATATCCATTATGAAGGTATACACACTTAATGTTCAGGTAGGTTAAGGTAATTTTGTGTTCATAAAGACATACTTGGAATGGTTGGTTGTTTCAGTTCCATAATAATAATTGAAAATGCATTTGAATTATTATTATAACACATTATTATAACAAACTACTGCTAGAAATATTAAACATATCGTCCTAAAATTTCACCTGATACATTTTAGTAAACATTATTCTCAAATTATTCCCGAAACTAAAAATGTTTTACTTTTTTTTTTTCATTATTAGTCATTATTTGTCCTCGGCTACAATTTCCGAAGTTTATGCTTATAAGTTAAGAATCACCCTGTATATTTAATGCAGGAGTATTTAGGTATTTGAAAGAAACACATCCAATTTCAAAATAAAACAATTTGAGATCGACTTGCGCCCATTTTAAATACTAAACATATTAATAGAATTCACCTTACGCTAGTCTGTTCGTGCCTCAAATTCCGTATTTGAGTGAACAAACACTCTACAGGTCACAGTTGTTAATAATTTAAGTTAATATTTTGCAATTGCCTTTTCTATCATTAAAAACCATATTGAAACTTATATAACTATAGCTTAGCAACCGGTATGTTATTAATAAAAACTAACCACATGAAATTGTTATTTGGGGATTTTTAGAATTGTAAAAAAAAGTGTTTATGCAAAATTTGTATTTGGATATAACGGACAAAATTTGATATTATATTTTGTATTTGTGATTTTCTTACATCAAAAATCACAAATAATTATAAGATGAAACTTTAGGTTAATTACTTCTTATCTGAGGTTGGATCGGAATTTGACCCAGAATCGTCATTACCACTATTTTCGGAACCAGGAGTGATGATAAGAGGTTCAACCATAACTTCGAAGGGGTCCTTTCCCCCTACTATCAAACTTTGTCTGTCGCCTTTCACTAAGCTCGGTTTTGCCTCGGGCGCCACCTTTTGGTTTATAGTGGAAAAGGCCACTTTCGCTCTGGGCAGTCCCAGTGAAGAAAAACACTCTAAGGGTCAATATACTAGGGACAATGTATTGAGGCTAGTAAGGCAGGCTTTAATTGCCCTTAACTGGGTTCCGAACCGGGTGCCGACTGCGCACTAGAAGGTTATATTCTACTCAATATAATAAATAAAACAGTTCTCTATAAACAGAATAAACAGGTATATTATCAAAGAAATAAGGCAGGGCGGCTGACGGCAGCCTCAAGTTATCACATCAAATAAAGAACTGGCAAGCACTATATACAGAGAAAGGCGGGGAGGGTGCTTTGAAGCAAGCGGGGTAAACTCATTATCGTAGCAACCAAAAAGCTCATGCGGGGAGGAGTATCATACAGAGTAGTAAGCAAGCTAGCTCAAAAAAACGGGTGCAAATCAACAGGCCCTGACTAGTAGTATGAAGCGGGTATCAAATGTAAGATTTTACGGACGGCCAAACCGACTAATTTCAGTAGCAGTTCGCAATGCTCCACGTGGAGGCTGGCTTAACCTATACTTCCTAGTTGAACCTAGCCTTATACTCCCACTCTATCTATTTGGCCCCTACTCATTACTACATTGGATCGTATGGAGGTGAGACGTGGGAGATGTCTACCCCCTCAGTGACCTTACCCAATTTTCCCTTCTACCCCCTAAGCCACGCGAGAAATGTCTACTCCTTCAACGCGACCTCCGCCCGTGCTTCCTATTTTATTTTACCTCTGTATTCCCCCAATCGGCACATGGGAGCACAGGAAGGTGAGACGCGAGGAATGTCCCTCCACCCGTTTCACTATCTCCCTCTATTACACTCTAGTAATCGCCGGAACAGAGCCATGCTGGAGCGCATGGAGGTGAGACAAAAGAAATGTCCACCCCTTCAGTGCGACCTCCACCCGTGTTCACTATCTTCCTCTATTGTACTCTAGTAAAGTCACGCTGGAGCGCAGGAAGGTGAGACGCGAGAAATGTCTATCCCTTCAGTGCGACCTCCACCCGTGCTTCCTATCTTTTCCTCACTCTATTATGTGCATTGAACAAGCCAAACCACGTATCACATTACCAAACTGCCCTTTTTGCAAAGGAAACAAAATTACTCACCGGCTTTATTTCACTTGCCAACACGTCACGGTCTATCAATGTTCGCACGTGGTAATTCGGAGCGGATCTCAAACACGACTGAAATTACTAACGCAGCATCAAATGAAAATGGGCATCTTACAGCTATGGTTCGATCGTGCGCGAATCGCACCTGTGGTACTTACAAACATTTTCGATACCTTCAACCTGATAGAGAATATTTACCAAAGTCCGCTATCACTGCTTCGGCAAGCTGGTCGGCAAGATTCGGGGCGGTAGTAGGCTTCTTCGGTAGTTGGCTCACACTTCGGATGCTAGTTGTCGGACGCGTGACTGCTTGTATTAGACTCGTTAAGCTAATGATTTGTTGAAATATTTCTAAACGCAGCTATAGTGTTTCTAATCCCAATTGGACCGACATAAAAAGTTTCGGGAAGGAATTATCTTTGCAGTCGCCGCCTTGACATAGGCGTCGGTATATTATTTTTCAGTGGTATTTTTTCAGTTACTTATTCTTACAATCATAGCAATTGATCACCCCATGAAGAAGTAGACACATGTTATCTCAACTGAATTTCATTATTTGTTTCGAAAGGTCTCCAGAAAGCCATATTGATAAAATTATTTTCATTGGATAATTCCTAACCTCGCCAACACACGGCACTGATTAAGAAATATTGTGAACTGCGTTAATGATGCGACTTCAGATAACAGATGTCCAATCTTTTCCTCAAATATATTTCATAGCGCCTTTACTAATGATCTGGGCAACTATGCACACGTGCCAGATTTTTTTTATGATTGTACCAGGAACGCTTTGAAACTAAAAACTCTGGTACTATATAAATTTTCCATTTGCCGGGCAGTGCATATGAACACTCCTCGTAGTGCTCTTATTTTTATTGTTGTTCCAATTGGGATTAGAATATCTATACCACAGAACACCTTACCTACACAGAAGCTCAACTGGAAGACGGCCCTCTGATCTTTTGGGGTCAAATTTTTGTGACCTTAATTTAAAATGTGGCTTGTATAATGTCATTTCTGGGCGGTAAATTGTGTCGGTTGAAATACATTTCAAGTGATAAATCAATTCCCGAAAAAACAGTTGAAAATTGATGATACACGATACAAAGCACCTTGTTTACAAATTCAAATACCAAACAGCTATCAATGACAACAATCCAACGCCTAGAAATTTGAGGTTGATTAGAAACAAGCCAAAAAATTCATTTTTGCAGTACGCTTGAATCACGCTTCTGTGTAGGTAAGGTGTTCTGTGGAGCTACTGTCGGTTTCCCCCTCTTTTGCTGATTCCTCTCGACCAAGATTAGGCGCGCGCCGGTTTGGGGACTCTGCCAATTCAGATACAAATTATATTTTCATAGTATAATTTATATTACTCAGCTTGTAAAATTCTCCTTAGTAGAAAT
>JAFIRS010007707.1:0-22644 GCA_018342105.1 Gonioctena quinquepunctata | reverse complement strand
TCAACAAAGATTAAGTCACATTCAACCCATTTTTTTATAAAAAATCCTTTAATTTTTAAACTTTTGGTTTCTGTGATGGAATATATAAAATTTCAAAGCTTGAACAACCTCAAAGAGTTCTTTGCTGCAAAACCCACTATTTACTGGTTTCATATATATATATTAATATATATAGAGTAAAACTAATAGTAGGGTCTGCAGCAATGTAAAAGAAAACTCTTTGAAGTTTTTCCAAGCTTTCGGAATCGTTTATTCCATCATCAGGGAGACTACAAATGAAAAATTGTGCATATAAGAACTGTAAAAACAAATTATATGAGTACTTCATCTATCTTGGGGACGTTTACATATAAGTACATAATGGTATATAAGATCATTTTAATAGAAAATGACTTCTAGCTTTTTGGATAATTAATTTCAAATTACATTTCTGAATGAAAAGACAAATTCTTGTACATAGAAACAAATTGAATATTCATTCTCGAACTGACAGTTACTAATCTGACAATGAACCTTCTCATCGTGAACAATTCAAATTCAGTTTAGGTTAGAATCACCGTTCAGAAACTCTGACTTGGTGTTTTTATGTCGAGTGAAAGTAAAAGAATAAATTTCACTCAGATGGTTTTATATCTGACAGTTACTTCTGACAATGACACTTCTATGTAGAACAATTCAAATTCAGTTTAGGTTAGAATCACCACGTTCAGAAACTCTGACTTCTTGGTGTTTTATGTCAGTGAAAGTAAAAAAGAATAAATTTCACTCAGATGGTTTATATCTGTTTTTATTGATGGAGTCATTCTCTTGATAGATAAAAGCCATTTCTAAGAAAGACCTTTTTGAAAGATGTGATTCTCTTGCAAGAACAGTTGTTGAAGGTAGTTCATTTTGGTGGTCACAATCATTGACATGTTTAGCTAAAAGCACATCTCTCAGGATGTAGTCTATTCACTCTTAGGGAAAATGATCTATCCTTCAATAATCTTTTTGTTTGGCCACTATAATTTTATCGCAATCATGACAAGGGATACTATAAATAACATTAGTAAGTGATAAAAGGGAATTTTTCTTTTACTTTTTGAATATATTTGTCTTATTGAGTGACTGTTCTATTTGCAATTTTGATGTTTTCAAAGGTTTAAAAATTCTGGTCAGTTTAGGTGTTATTTCTTTATATAAGGTAACGAAGCATAAAAAATTGAAACTTGATTCATATCAGTAACACGTTCATTATGAAATTGTTATTTTGTCTTATGGTATTATCAACTTCTGTTAAGGATGTGCTAAATAATATTTTTAACTAAAGATGGTGGATAAAATTTTGTAAGAAAAGTTCTTGAAGTTTGTTCAAATTTTTTTATGGAAAGATATATCAGAATTTTGAGTACTCTGTCTTTCATTTGTTTCAACAAATTCACTTTCATCGAAAATTTGTGATAAGAAAGAATTCAAATACCTTCCTGAACTTTTCATGGTTTTCTTACCAATCAATCAATATTGTGTTATCAACCAATCGGATAAGTTTTGTATCAAGAAAAGGTACTGAGAGATCTAAGTCTTCGTTTCGTGTGAATTGTATGAATGGGTCGTAGCTATTAAAAGTATCCAAAATTTCTGTTTATACCATTTTTTTGGTAAAGCTAAAATTATATCATCCACATATTTTTGATGAAAAAAAAATTCAAAAAAGAGTACTGGAATCACTTGTCAGCAATTCATCCATAACATAAGCTGCAAAATTGGTGAAATTGAAGATCCCATAGGGTTCAAAAGTTTGTTGAAATATTTTCCATTGAATGAAAATAGTTGTTTTCAAAGAGGAATCTTATCAAGTTGGAAAAACAATCTTTTCAATAGTACAGTGTCTACTGATGCAACTAATTCTTATCTATTGCTCAGAAGTATCTAGATAAACATTACTAAAAGAGAACAACATCTAAACTGGCGAACATAGTTATTTGGGAATTTGATTCTATTAAATTTTTTGAAATTCAAAGGAATCTTTGATCGAATAAATATTATCTGAATCATAAGCAATAGACAAAATATTCGTTAAAAAGGAAGCAATTTGTTCTGTAGGAGAACCTATACGCTATAATAGGTCTCACTGATAAATTTGGTTTGTGAATTTTTGGTAAAGAGTAAAATTTGGAGAAATACCATTATAACTAGTAAGCTTTTTTAACCGTGTCATCTATTTGATTTTTATCCTCAAGGTTTTATCAAATTATTATATTTTCTTTTGTATTTTTGTTGTTGGGTCATCATTTAGTTCAATATAGGAAATACTGTTATTAATGATACCATTAGATAAATCTAGATATTGTTGTTTTTTCCATATAACAGTAACATTACCTTTATCTGACTGGAGTAAGAAATCAATTCTGGGTTATCTTTCAAAAATGCTCTTGACTTGTTATAAAGTTTTCGAAAAATATCATTTTTCTATAGTCAACATTAAGTAAATGGTTGGTAATCACATTAGTAGCTCTAGCTATAGTGATGTTTCTTTTTTATTGTCATTGATAGGGGAAAGTGATGTAGTCTACATCTGCTAAAATGTTTTTATAGAAATGTCTTTTTTATTATTGGTTCGATACTAAATTTTGGTCCTAAAGACAAAAAATTGTGAAATGTCTTCAGGAATCACTGTATTTGATATGTTCTTTATCAATTTGGATTTTTTTTCAATTTAATTTTATTCATTTTCTCTCAAATCATTCAATTTTTTATATTCCTTGTTTTTATTTTAGGGAAATAATCTATTATATTGAATGATTTGTTTACTGTAAAATTTGCAAAATCAATTCGTTTGTAAACGAAATAATGTCTCTTTTAATAGTATTGATGAATTTTCTAATTTGTTGATCAAAATTTGATTGGTGTTGATTTCAATGTTAATAAGTTGCACTCAACCTGTGATTTCGTTCAGAATGTTTGTGTAAGCATTCTGTCGGGAGTAGTAACTGCTGGACAGGTCTTGTCGTAGATATTATATGGTTAGGAAGAATGCCTCGTAGTCTGCACTGAGTAAAAAACATCTTCTGTTTGTATTCTTTTGCTAGTTTCATTTTCGTATTTGACCATGATTTAATTTCCTCACTGTTTCTAGTCAAATGTAGTTCTTATGTTCTCGTAAAACCCATGTCTATAAATATGAAAGAAGGGTAGTCCTGACTAGTTAAGAGTAAAACTGATAGTAGGGTCTGCAGCAATGTAAAAAAACTCTTTGAAGTTTTTCAAGTTTGGAATCGTTTATTCCATCATCAGGAGACTAAAAAATGGAAAAAATTTGCATATAAGAACTGTAAAAAACAAATTATATGAGTATTTACATCTATCTTGAGGATGTTTACATATAAGTACATAATGGTATATAAGATACATTATTAATAGAAAATGACTCAAGCTTTTGATAATTTAATTCAAATTACATTTCTGAATGAAAAGACAAATTCTTGTCACATAGAAACAACATTCAGATATTCATTCTCGGAACTGACAGTTACTAATCTGACAATGACACTTCTCATCGTAGAACAATTCAAATTCAGTTTAGGTTAGAATCACCACGTTCAGAAACTCTGACTTCTTGGTGTTTTATGTCAGTGAAAGTAAAAAGAATAAATTTCACTCAGATGGTTTATATCGACAGTTACTAATCTGACAATGACACTTCTCATCGTAGAACAATTCAAATTCAGTTTAGGTTAGAATCACCACGTTCAGAAACTCTGACTTTTTGGGTGTTTTATGTCGAGTAAAAGTAAAAAGAATAAATTTCACTCAGATGGTTTATATCTGTTTTTTTTTGATGGAGTCATTTCTTGATAGATAAAAGCCATTTCAAGAAAGACCTTTTTGAAGATGTGATTCTCTTGCAGAACAGTTGTTGAAAGGTAGTTCATTTGGTGGTCACAATCATTGACATGTTTAGCTAAAGCAATCTCTCGGATGTAGTCTACTTCACTCTTATGAGAAATGATTCTATCCTTCAATAATCTTTTCGTTTGGCCAATATAATTTATCGCAATCGACAGGGATACTATAAATAACATTAGTAAGTGATAAAAGAGGAATTCTGTCTTTTACTTTTAATATATTTGTCTTATTGTAGTGACTGTTTTTTTATTTCAAGTACTCGCGTCAACCCTTTGGGTCATTTGCAGTGGAGTTGATAATCAACATATAATTTTCTGATCAGATCTAAAGTATTTAAAATGAGATGATTTTGTTGCTGTTACTATGGTCTAACATTTCTTTCAGGTTATTTGATATATTAAATGTGTCTCTCTGAATTTGGAATATGGGACATTGCACTATAATATGTTCTACAGTGAGTTTCACTTCACAGATATCACAAGTTGTTTCATTTTGTCCAGATAACAGGTCCTAGGCGAAGTCGGGTCATTATCACTTGTTCTCTTCTTTTTGTTGATTCGTTTTGCCATGGTCCGACGTTTGGTTTGCATTCTCGTAGTTTTGATTGTGAGGCCTGCCATTGGTGTTCCACGCATTCTTCATTTTGATTTTAATATACGACTTCATGTCTGTCGAGGGGTATATTGCAGCGTTTCCTGGTTCGGATTGTTGATTGCTTCTCGAGAGCTAGTGTTGCTGCTTCGTTTCGGGTATTCCTATATGTGAGGGCACCCACAGTAGTACTACTTCCTTGTCAATGTTTGGATGATATGAAGTTCTCTTTTATAAGTCTTCCTATCGGGTTATTCATGTATTCGACGAAGTAATTGTAAGGAGCTTAGTGAATCTGATATGATTATGAACCTATTAGATGTGCTCGATTTTCAACTCGTAACGCTTGCAAGATTGCAAAGAGTTCCCTGTAAGAATCGTGTTGGTTTCCGTGGTTTATGGTTAGGGGTAGATTCGGGTGTTACTATGCTGCTCCTACCCCAGTGTTTGTTTTGGATGCATCTGTATATATTTCAACAAATTCTTGATGGTGGTGTAGGGTTTTGCGAAAGTTCTGATTATAATTTGTGTACTGTGTTGTTTTGTTGAACTGGGATAGATGGGTGTTGATGACTGGTTGGTGTATCAGCCAGGGGGGGGGGTACTCAAATTCATAGGGTATAGGGAGGGAATTTATGCATTTGAAGTGACCTCAGGTATCTTCGAATTCTTTCATAGAAAGGTGGATCGGTTCTTGGTTGCTCGTATGCTGACAGGAAACGTGTTGTTGTTGTATTTTATGTGTTGGTGCGTTGTCGAGTGAAGTTATTCTGGCGGCATAGGACATGCTTAATTGTTGTCTTCTGTGTTGTAGGGATGGTTCTCGGTTTCACATTCCAAGCTTTTTTATAGGAGTGGTTCTGTAAGCTCCAGGATGGTGCGTAGGGCTGAATTATGGAGGCTTTCTAGCGATTTCAGGACTGTTGGTTTTGCGGACGCATATGCAATGCAACCATAATCGATTTTGGAGCGTATGAGAGCTCTATATAAAGTGAGAAGGGTCGATCCTTCTGCCCCCATTGTTTATGTGCTAGGTATTTCAATAGGTTTAGCTTTTTTGACACGAGATGAGATGTTTGATGTGGGATTTCAGTTAAGCTGTTGATCAAATATCATTCCGAGAAATTGTATGTTATCTGTGAAAGTTAAGTATGTACTATATAATGATAGTTGGTGAATCTACTGTTGTCCTTTTCGAGAAGAGTATGCCTTTGTTTTGCAGGGGAAAGGTGAATCCTGTTGTTTTCGACCAAGTTTCGAGCGAGTGTATCTGTTCCTGTAGAATGGTTGCAAGGCTACCAGTGTTTTTACCTTTAGCAAATATTATAAGATCGTCGGCATAAAGTCTTGCTTGGACTGGTTTTCATAGATTGAATGACGTCGTTGGAGTGCTATTAGGAAAAGTGTTGGGCTTATAATGGAGCCTGCGGTGTGCCATTCTCCTGGATTTTGTGTTCTGATAGTGTTCCGGCATGGCGTACTTGGAAACGTCCTGTGGTTTAAAATTTTTGATGAAGGCTAGAATATTTCCCTGGTATCCCCATTCTTGAAGTCTGACTAGGATTTGATGACGCCATGCAGTTTCAAAGGCTTTATTGATATCAAAATAGATTGCCATGCATTTCTGTTTGTTGGCGAACGCTTCGTGTATTTGGCTCTCAGGTCTATTATGTTATCGTGTGTTGATCTGTGGGGTCTGAAACAGGCCTGTTCTGGTATGATTTGTTTTTATTTTCAATTGTCCAAATAAGCCTTCTATTGATGATTTTTCCAGTAGTTTGCACATTGTGATGTCAGAAGAAATCGGTCTGTAGGATTGTAGATGAGTTGCTGACTTGTTTGGTTTAGGATGGGGATAATAACTGCGTGTCCCCAGATTTGCAGGGAATTTTTGTTCTGTCCAAATTGTGTTGAAGATTTGTAATATGAGACTTTTCGCAACTTGCGGCAAGTTTTTCAGAAATGATGTTGGGATATCATCAGGGCCTGGTGCAGTGTTCTTTGAGTGATGTGAGTGCTTCTGAGAATTTGATTCAGTGATTGGTTTATTAATTGCATCTTGTTGTTCTCTATCACAATCGGTATGGATTCTTGGGCAACTTTGTGTGTGAGAAAGCTTTCATCGTAATTTGCGTTGGTGGAATTTTGTTTATAGTGTTCGGCCAGTTCTTCTGCTATGTCTTCCTTCCTGGTGATAATGGTGTCGTTTTTCTGGAATAGCATTTATTGTAGAGTATGTTTCGATTCAGAGATGTTTTAACTTTTTTCCACACTGAGGAAAGTGGAGTGTTGTTGTTAATGCTCTGTACATATTTTCTCCAAGATTCTCTCTTACTACGTTTCGTGATCAATCGTACTTGTGCACGGTGTCTCTTGAAATTAATCTTGTCTTCCTCATTTCTTGTTCTCTTTGTATGTTTTTAGCGCTATGTTACAGGCTTTTATGGCTGTGGAGCAGTCTTCGTTCCACCATGGGTACAGCTTTGTGTTTTTATGTATTTGGTTTTCCTATTGATTCATTTGCTGCTTCGACAATTATATGATTGAGGTTGGCGATTATTGTGTCAATGTTGTCTGTTCTTCAACTCTGGTGATATTGTTTTCAATTATTTTTGCATATCGATGCCAATCAGCGTGGTCAAGTCTCCATTTCTGAATTGGCTTATTTTCATCGTGTGTTCATTTGATGTGTTGTTAATGATTATGGGTTATGGTCACTGCCATATAGATCCTCTAATGTTCTCCATTCTAGTGATGTAAGGAGGTTGGGGTTGCATGCAGTTAGATCTATCGCTGAAGAGTTTCCATTTGCGGAGTTGAATCTAGTCTTGGATCCATCGTTGGTAGAGTGAGGCCTGCCTTGTTCATTATATTTTCGATTTTTGTCCTCTGCGATCCGTAAGTTCGAGCCCCAGTTTATGTTATGTCCATTGAAATCCCCAGGATTAAGTGTGGCGCGGGGATCTGTTCTACTAGTGCCATTAATTCTTGCTCATTCAAATCTGAGTTGGGGGGTAAGTATATATTGCATATATTTATTTTTTGTTGGAGTCAGGATACTCACTGCTTGCTTCGAGGTTGGTTTGTTTGTGGTATTTGTATTGTGTTCATATTCCGTTTTACGTATATGGCAGTACCACCGCTTGCTCTTTCATTGGGTGCGGTTTTGAAAAGAAACCTTCATAATGTTTCAAGTTGTGTGTTTTGTTTTCACGAAAATGGGTTTTTGTAGACATAGAATGCTGGAGCATACTCAGAAAGTAATATTTGGAGATATTCAAATGAGATATATCCATTCAAATTCCACTGCAAGATAGAGTTGAATTTGATTTGAGAGAATAGATGAGGTAATAGATGGGTATAGATTAAAAAGTTGATCTGATGAGTCACTTTGCGGTTCGCATTCCATTTGTCTTTGTGTTTTTTCCTCAGTTTGTGCATCTAACTTTCAAAGTTCTTTTCAGTGTGTGAGTGTATTTTGAGCAATAATTCGAGGAGTGCTGGAGTATCTTCTGTATAGTCCTTGGATAGGCTCGACGTCTCTTGATCCGTAGGAATTCTCGAGTAGGTCTTGAGTTGTGCAGCGCTAAGTGAAGAGGGTGTTTGTTGTTGGTCTATGAACTTGGTTATAGATTGCATCATTTCAGAATCTGTTATTTTGTTGTTATGCTTGTTTGGTTTTTGTTTTTGGGGTGTCTTGAGGAGTAACAAATATTGGTACATTTTCATGTGTGGGTGTCAATATTTCTGATAGGTCGTTTGCTCGTTGGTTGATTCTTTTCATCGGTAGTTTTCTGAGTGTTTTCGGTGCAATGGTCACTGGATCGTTCCCGGAGATAACGGGTACAATTACTGTTGGAGGATTTTGGGGGCCTGAGTTGATTGGTAGATTTTGAGGGCATTTGGATGCAATGTGACCCGATTGTCTACATTTGAAGCAGACCTGACTATCACAGGATAGAAAGATTCGATACGTTAGATCGTCATGGGTCAGTTCAATGGATTCAGGGATAATTATATCTTCTATTGGTGTGATATACATTGACGTCTGAAGCTAGTATATGATTGTATTCTGGTTGTTGCTCAATTCTAAGAAAAGTTACTGAAGATAGTGGTTTTACTCTAATTTTCGAAGTTCTGCGATTAGAATATCGTGTGGGATGGTGGGACTTATGTTGGATATTACTAGTCGATCAGATGGGGCAATTAGCCTCGAGCTCCTATAGTTTCCCGTTGATGATAATGGATCCGTGATTTTTCGGAAATGGTCGACATTTTCCTTACTACTGAGGTAGATGCAGATTCTATTATTTGAAATTCTCGATAGAAAATAGTATATTTTTTGGCTGAACGATGGGTCCTAGTTGAAGAAGATAGTCTTGGGTTTCGTGTTATCGATAGCGTTGAAACAATAGCCTGATCTTTGGTTGGGAATTTAGTTGGAGTATGCTGGCTTAATGCAGCAGAATATGATCGTGTAGGTTGGTTTTTGGATGGTTTGGTTGGATATCAGGATTGCTTGTGGTGGGATTTTTTTTTAGTCATATTATTATCAGGTTCGCTATTCATTATGTTATTTTATCGAGTTGTTCATACTCTCTCAGCCTGAGTACGGTCCTGGCGGCCGCGATACTGCGGTTGTGGGACCGAACTTTTGCGAGTATGGGTATCGTTTTCCTCTATTAATGGTTAGTGTAAAGATGGAAAATGTTTGTAAAATACCTCTGTGAAGTTGATTTCGTACTCACTGAGGGAGATCTGGAAGGTAGAATTCTCCCCTTTTGATGTGATGCACTTTTGGAATTTTGACACTGGGTAATCACTGTGATAATCGTAAATTAGATGGACTGTCTCTACAGGCTGTTGAGTGTATAGCGGACAGGTCCGGACTCCTGTAGTGACTGTTCTATTTGCAATTTTGATGTTTTCAAAAGGTTTAAAAATTCTGGTCAGTTTAGGTGTTATTTCTTTTATATAAGGTAACGAAGCATAAAAAATTGAAACTTGATTCATATCAGTAACACGTTCATTATGAGAATTGTTATTTTGTCTTATGGTATTATCAACTTCTGTTAAGGATGTGCTAAATAATATTTTTTTAACTAAAGATGGTGGATAAGAATTTTTGTAAGAATAGTTCTTGAAGTTTGTTCAAACTTTTTTTATGGAAAGATATATCAGAAATTTTGAGTACTTTGTCTTTCATTTGTTTCAACAAATTCACTTTCATCGAAAATTTGTGATAAGAAAAGAAATTCAAATATCTTCCTGAACTGCATGGTTTTCTATACCAATCAATCAATATTGTGTTATCAATCAATCGGATAAGTTTTGTATCAAGAAAAGGTACTGAGAGATCTAAGTCTTCTGTTTCGATTGTGAATTGTATGAATGGGTCAGCTATTAAAAGTATCCAAAATTTCTGTTATACCATTTGTTGGTAAAGCTAAAATTATATCATCCACATATTTTTGATGAAAAAAAATTCAAAAGAGAGTACTGGAATCACTGTGTCTAGCAATTCATCCATAACATAAGCTGCAAGAATTGGTGAAATTGAAGCTCCCATAGGAGTTCCATAAGTTTGTCTGAAATATTTTCCATTGAATGAAAAATAGTTGTTTTCAAAGAGGAATCTTTTTCAAGTTGGAAAAACAATCTTTTCAATAGTACAGTGTCTACTGATGCGAACCCAATTCTTATCTATTGCTCTAAGGCAAGTATCTAGATAAACATTACTAAAGAGAGACAACATCTAAACTGGCAAGAACATAGTTATCTGGTAATTTGATTCTATTAAATTTTTGAGAATTCAAAGGAATCTTTGATCGAATAAATATTATCTGAATCATAAGCAATAGACAAAATATTCGTTAAAAGGAAGCAATTTGTTCTGTAGGAGAACCTATACAAGCTATAATAGGTCTCACTGATAAATTTGGTTTGTGAATTTTGTAAAGAGTAAAATTTTGAGAAATACCATTATAACTAGTAAGCTTTTTTAACCGTGTCATCTATTTGATTCTTATCCTCAAGAGTTTTTATCAAATTATTATATTTTCTTTGTATTTTGTTGTTGGGTCATCATTTAGTTCAATATAGGAAGTACTGTTATTAATGATATCATTAGATAAATCTAGATATTGTTGTTTTCCATAATAACAGTAACATTACCTTTATCTGACTGAGTAAGAATCAATTCTGGGTTATCTTTCAAAAATGCTCTTGACTTGTTATAAAGTTTCGAAAAATATCATTTTTCTATAGTCAACATTAAGTAAATGGTTGGTAATCACATTAGTAGCTCTAGCTATAGTGATGTTTCTTTTTATTGTCATTGATAGAGAAATGATGTAGTCTACATCTGCTAAAATGTTTTTTTAGAAATGTCTTTTTATTATTGGTTCGATACTAATTTTGGTCCTAAAGACAAAAATTGTGAAAATGTCTTCAGGAATCACTGTATTTGATATGTTCTTTATCCAATTTGGGTTTGTTTTCAATTTAATTTTATTTTCATTTTCTCTCAAATCATTCAATTTTTTTATATTCCTTGTTTTTATTTTATGAAATAATCTATTATATTGAATGATTTGTTTACTGTAAAAATTTGCAAAAATCAATTCGTTTGTAAACGAAATAATGTCTCTTTTTAATAGTATTGATGAATTTTCTAATTTGTTGATCAAAATTTGATTGGTGTCGATTTCAATGTTAATAAGTTGTACTCCTAACCTGTGATTTCGTTCAGGAATGTTTGTGTGAGCATTCTGTCTGAGTAGTAACTGCTGGACAGGTCTTGTCGTAGATATTATATGGTTAGGAAGAATGCCTCGTAGTCTGCACTGAAGTAAAAAACATCTTCTGTTGTATTCTTTTGCTAGTTTCATTTTCGTATTTGACCATGATTTGAATTTCTTCACTGTTTCTAGTCCAAATGTAGTTCTTATGTTCTCGTAAAACCCCATGTCTATAAATATGAAAGGAGGGTAGTCGCTGACTAGTTAAGAGTAAAACTAATAGTAGGGTCTGCAGCAATGTAAAAGAAAACTCTTTGAAGTTTTTCCAAGCTTTCGGAATCGTTTATTCCACATCAGGAACTACAAATGGAAAAATTTGCATATAAGAACTGTAAAAACAAATTATATGAGTACTTACATCTATCTTGAGGATGTTTACATATAAGTACATAATGGTATATAAGATACATTATTAATAGAAAATGACTTCTAGCTTTTGGATAATTAATTTCAAATTACATTTCTGAATGAAAAGACAAATTCTTGTACATAGAAACAACATTCAGATATTCATTCTCGGAGCTGACAGTTACTAATCTGACAATGACACTTCTCATCGTAGAACAATTCAAATTCAGTTTAGGTTAGAATCACCACGTTCAGAAACTCTGACTTCTTGGTGTTTTATGTCGAGTGAAAGTAAAAAAGAATAAATTTCACTCAGATGGTTTATATCTGTTTTTTTATTGATGGAGTCATTCTCTTGATAGATAAAAGCCATTTCTAAGAAAGACCTTTTGAAAGATGTGATTCTCTTTGCAAGAACAGTTGTTGAAAGGTAGTTCATTTGGTGGTCACAATCATTGACATGTTTAGCTAAAGCACATCTCAGGATGTAGTCTACTATCACTCTTATGAGAAATGATTCTATCCTTCAATAATCTTTTGTTTGGCCAATATAATCTTTATCGCAATCATGACAAGGGATACTATAAATAACATAAGTAAGTGATAAAAAGAGGAATTTTGTCTTTTACTTTTGAATATATTTGTCTTATTGTAGTGACTGTTCTATTTGAATTTTGATGTTTTCAAAAGGTTTAAAATTCTGGTCAGTTTAGTGTTATTTCTTTTATATAAGGTAACGAAGCATAAAAAATTGAAACTTGATTCATATCAGTAACACGTTCATTATGAGAATTGTTATTTTGTCTTATGGTATTATCAACTTCTGTTAAGGATGTGCTAAATAATATTTTTTTAACTAAAGATGGTGGATAAGAATTTTGTAAGAAAAGTTCTTGAAGTTTGTTCAAATTTTTTTTATAGAAAGATATATCAGAAATTTTGAGTACTCTGTCTTTCATTTGTTTCAACAAATTCACTTTCATCGAAAATTTGTGATAAGAAAAGAAATTCAAATACCTTCCTGAACTGCATGGTTTTCTATACCAATCAATCAATATTGTGTTATCAACCAATCGGATAAGTTTTGTATCAAGAAAAGGTACTGAGAGATCTAAGTCTTCTGTTTCGATTGTGAATTGTATGAATCATTGTCAGATTAGTAACTGTCAGATATAAACCATCTGAGTGAAATTTATTCTTTTTTACTTTCACTCGACATAAAACACCAAGAAGTCAGAGTTTCTGAACGTGGTGATTCTAACCTAAACTGAATTTGAATTGTTCTACGATGAGAAGTGTCATTGTCAGATTAGTAACTGTCAGTTCCGAGAATGAATATCTGAATGTTGTTTCTATGTACAAGAATTTGTCTTTTCATTCAGAAATGTAATTTGAAATTAATTATCCAAAAGCTAGAAGTCATTTTCTATTAATAATGTATCTTATATACCATTATGTACTTATATGTAAACATCCTCAAGATAGATGTAAGTACTCATATAATTTGTTTTTTACAGTTCTTATATGCACAATTTTTTCCATTTGTAGTCTCCCTGATGATGGAATAAACGATTCCGAAAGCTTGGAAAAACTTCAAAGAGTTTTCTTTTACATTGCTGCAGACCCTACTATTAGTATTACTCTTAACTAGTCAGCGACTACCCTTCTTTCATATTTATAGACATGGGGTTTTACGAGAACATAAGAACTACATTTGGACTAGAAACAGTGAAGAAATTCAAATCATGGTCAAATACGAAAATGAAACTAGCAAAAGAATACAACAGAAGATGTTTTTTACTTCAGTGCAGACTACGAGGCATTCTTCCTAACCATATAATATCTACGACAAGACCTGTCCAGCAGTTACTACTCAGACAGAATGCTCACACAAACATTCCTGAACGAAATCACAGGTTAGAGTACAACTTATTAACATTGAAATCGACACCAATCAAATTTTGATCAACAAATTAGAAAAATCTCATAATACTATTAAAAGAGACATTATTTCGTTTACAAACGAATTGATTTTGCAAATTTTAAGTAAAACAAATCATTCAATATAATAGATTATTTCATAAAATAAAACAAGGAATATAAAAAATTGAATGATTTGAGAGAAATGAAAATAAAATTAAATTGAAAACAAATCCAAATTGATAAAGAACATATCAAATACAGTGATTCCTGAAGAATTTCACAATTTTTGTCTTAGGACCAAAATTTAGTATCGAACCAATAATAAAAAAGACATTTCTATAAAAAACATCTTAGCAGATGTAGACTACATCATCCTCTATCAATGACAATAAAAAAGAAACATCACTATAGCTAGAGCTACTAATGTGATTACCAACCATTTACTTAATGTTGACTATAGAAAATGATATTTTCGAAAACTTTATAACAAGTCAAGAGCATTTTTGAAAGATAACCCAGAATTGATTCTTACCAGTCAGATAAAGGTAATGTTACTGTTATTATGGAAAACAACAATATCTAGATTTATCTAATGATATCATTAATAACAGTACTTCCATATTGAACTAAATGATGATCCAACAACAAAATACAAAGAAAAATATAATAATTTGATAAAAACTCTTGAGGATAAGAATCAAATAGATGACACGGTTAAAAAAAGCTTACTAGTTATAATGGTATTTCTCCAAATTTTACTCTTTACCAAAAAATTCACAAACCAAATTTATCAGTGAGACTATATAGTTGTATAGGTTCTACAGAACAAATTGCTTCCTTTTAACGAATATTTTGTCTATTGTTTATGATTCAGATAATATTCATTCGATCAAATATTCCTTGAATTTCAAAAAATTTAATAGAATCAAATTACCAGATAACTATGTTCTTGCCAGTTTAGATGTTGTCTCTTTTTAGTAATGTTTATCTAGATACTTGCCTTAGAGCAATAGATAAGAATGGTCGCATCAGTAGACACTGTACCATTGAAAAGATTGTTTTCCAACTTGATAAGATTCCTCTTTGAAAACAACTATTTTTCATTCAATGGAAAATATTTCAGACAAACTTTGGAACTCCTATGGGATCTTCAATTTCACCAATTCTGCAGCTTATGTTATGGATGAATTGCTAGACACAGTGATTCCAGTACTTTGAATTATTTTTCATCAAAAATATGTGGATGATATAATTTTAGCTTTACCAACAAATGGTATAACAGAAATTTTGATACTTTTAATAGCTACGACCCATTCATACAATCACAATCGAAACAGAAGACTTAGATCTCTCAGTACCTTTCTTGATACAAAACTTATCCGATTGGTTATAACACAATATTGATTGATTGGTATAGAAAACCATGCAGTTCAGAAGGTATTTGAATTTCTTTTCTTATCACAAATTTTCGATGAAAGTGAATTGTTGAAACAAATGAAAGACAGAGTACTCAAAATTCTGATATATCTTCCATAAAAAAATTTGAACAAACTTCAAGAACTTTTCTTACAAAATTTTATCCACCATCTTTAGTTAAAAAATATTATTTAGCACATCCTAACAGAAGTTGATAATACCATAAGACAAAATAACAATTTCATAATGAACGTGTTACTGATATGAATCAAGTTTCAATTTTTCATGCTTCGTTACCTTATATAAAAAGAAATAACACCTAAACTGACAGAATTTTTAAACCCTTTTGAAAACATCAAAATTGCAAATAGACAGTACTACAAGAAAATATTTCAAAGTAAAAGACAAAATTCTCTTTATCACTTACTAATGTTATTTATAGTATCCCTTGTCATGATTGCGATAAGAATTATATTGGCCAAAACAAAAAAGATTATTGAAGGATAGAATCATTTCTCATAAGAGTGATAGTAGATACATCCTGAGAGATGTGCTTTAGCTAAACATGTCAATGATTGTGACCACCAAATGAATACCTTTCAACAACTGTTCTTGCAAGAGAATCACATCTTTCAAAAGGTCTCTTAGAAATGGCTTTTATCTATCAAGAGAATGACTCCATCAATAAAAAAACAGATATAAACCATCTGAGTGAAATTTATTCTTTTTACTTTCACTCGACATAAAAACACCAAGAAGTCAGAGTTTCTGAACGTGTGATTCTAACCTAAACTGAATTTGAATTGTTCTAGATGAGAAGTGTCATTTGTCAGATTAGTAACTGTCAGATATAAACCATCTGAGGAAATTTATTCTTTTTTACTTTCACTGACATAAAACCAAGAAGTCAGAGTTTCTGAACGTGGTGATTCTAACCTAAACTGAATTTGAATTGTTCTAGATGAGAAGTGTCATTGTCAGATTAGTAACTGTCAGTTCCGAGAATGAATATCTGATTGTTGTTTCTATGTACAAGAATTTGTCTTTTCATTCATAAATGTAATTTGAAATTAGTTATCCAAAAGCTAGAAGTCATTTTCTATTAATAATGTACTATATACCATTATGTACTTATATTAAACATCCTCAAGATAGATGTAAGTACCTATAATTTGTTTTTACAGTTCTTATATGCACAATTTTTCCATTTGTAGTCTCCCTGATGATGGAATAAAGATTCCGAAAAGCTTGAAAACTTCAAAGAGTTTTCTTTACATGTGCAGACCCTACTTTAGTTTTACTCTTAACTAGTAAGGATACCCTTCTTTTCATCATTAATATATATATATATATATATATATATATATACATATACATTATATTCATATATACATATATAATATATACTATTACATATATACATATATACATTATACATATATTATATTACACATATACAATATACATATATACATATATAATATATAATATAACATATATTAATAATATTAATACATATATTATTATATACAAAATATTCATATATACATTTTATACATATATATATATAAATATATATATTTATTATATATATATATATAAGAATCCCCATAACCAGAAGAAAAAGTCAGTTCAGTTAGAGCCCTATGAGATTAGAGTCGAACAAATTTATCTAGTGAAGATGCATACCCATCTTCTGATACAAACAAGTGTAGACTTGTGAATTATTCAAAATAGCCAGTTCATAAAAAAATATGCCGGAATAGTGGAATGTAAACTGCAGAAATTGTCTAATGAAAACTCAACGAATAGAACTCAATTTTCTAAAGAAGCTGAATAATCATATTTTAAATCAGTGAACGCGTAAAAATCGTCAATCCAAAATATAAATCATTTGAAATTGACACGAGGTGTTGTTCTCCAGTCGAGGATGAGAAAATAAACTGTTTATTTGGCAAGATATATTTATATATATTGTAATAAGGAACCATTCAGCTAGTTGGTTTCATAGTAGAGTCAACTCTTGATTCGACAAAAGGTAATTATGTTAGCAATAGCAAAAGTAACTGAATAACAGTTATGCTACTAGGCATACTATATTCGTTTAACTATCAAGTATATCTTATATTCAAATTCATTCTGACGTTCCATACATTTTTTGCCCAAATTATACCAGTTGTATAAATTGTTGTTGTTATTCTTTAGAAAATACATATATATTATTAATATTCCTAAGGGTATTATTATTTCTGAATTATCTGAGATTGGTAAATGTACTGTCATATCAAAGCTCCACGCTTCATTATATACTGAGGGTGATAGCTTTCCAAGCCGCTCTTGGAGGTTGTCCAGTTATAGGTCAATAGATTGATAACTTCCAGTATAGTTGAGGCCTAGCTTTAACAACCAACGAGCAGTCATAACACTAGCACTAGTGCTCAATTAATCATGGAAGAGCTAGAAGAAATATAATTCAAAAACCTCAAGTTCAAACTACCATTTTCAAAAGATATGTCGATGATTGCATCACAGCCATTCCAGAAAACAAACTTGATGAAATCATCACAACTTTCACCTCTTTCCATCCAAAACTACAGTTTCGTTCATAAAAAAAAAGAATAGTATCAACTTCTTAGTTCCCACATTGATAAAAAAGGGGAAAAATTATCACACAATTGTACACGAGATATACTTGGTCAGGTAGGTATTAAAATTTCGAATCAAATTAATATTATTGAACAAATAATTTTTGGAAATTTCTAGAAACCAATGAAAACTTTCAATTCAAATACGTTTTGGCCAATCAGAACATAATTATAGTGGGAATATTCTACCTAGGAAATAGCCGCCGGAATAATTTGAGGGATTTTGTTTTCAATGACGTCTATCATCAATTCGCATGAAAAGTGAGAAATGAATCAAAACCGGTTTAGTGCATTGTATAATTGTGCAAGAAAATGTGTTTATAATCGTCAAATGAAAAAATAATCGAGAAAATAACACGAGAGTTCGATAAAGTAGAAAATAATTCCCCAGATTTCTTTCTCAAACTTGTTGACAATGGACACGAGAGCCTAACCTAAAAAGTTTTCGAAAATCTGTCGAATTATTTACACTTTATTCTCACTCTCTTGTGGTATTACAACTGAGAATACACAAAGCCTATAACCATTACCATAACAATAAAAAAACAACCTCCACAATAAATAATTATATTTCTCTTCCATACGTTCAGAAAGTTCCAAACCATATGATTAAAAAAAAATTAACCCTGCTTAGAAGTCAAATACCAAAAATTGAAAATTCAAACCTCTACAGCATTCCATGTGATGGCTGTAATAAAGAATATATAGCCATGACATCACAACTATTGAAGAACCGACTCAACAGCCACAAATTCATAAAAACATCAAATACAGCCCTGACCAAACTCATAATTCAAGATCATCCCAACCCAAAGTTTGAAGATACGAAAATTCTAGCCTTTGAAAAAACAAAGAAAAACACTCACAAAATAAACTCCCATCACCCCTTTCCTGGAGGTATACAAAGAAGGAACCAACTTCGATCAAATTGATTTCAACTTAACAATTCTCTTCTCCACACTGCCACAATAAAAAGTTCATGAACAAAAAGTCCCCAAACGATAAACAAAAACAGAAAACAAAAACTCTTGTAATAATGAATGCATTCAATACTGCCAAGGTATGTACCATTTGGTTATACCATGATGTAGTGTTTATGAACAAAATGTCCTCAGATGATAAACGAAAACAGAAAAAGAAAAATTCCTAATAAATAATGCATTCAATACTTCCAAGGTATGTACCATTTGGTTATATCAACTTAAAAAAATACATTGAACATAATAATAAAACTTCCTAATAATATAACTAACTTTTCAGAATATGTAAAAATAAACTGAAGCCTGAAGAAGTCGCCGATTTCGGCATTACTACTTGTATCATAGATAATAGGGTTCTTCAATTCTAATGATAAATTTATCCCATCATGTTCGTTCAGACGTAGATTTGATATCGGCATTCTACATGAAGGTTCCATGAGCCTCTTTGTTGAAATCTCATTATATAATATTCGAGTAAAATAAAGTCAGCGAAAAAATGTAATAAAATAAATTCCACTAAGAGTAGGACTAGCAATGTATTTAATGAATTTCTAGACGAAATTTATTAAAATTAATAGATGACGGGATACATGAGATCCATTTCATGATTAATATCTGGGGAGGATTCGTTTTATAAATTGCAATATCAGAATCCTGCATTCCCGACTAAAAGCAATCATATATTAAATTCGTACCTCGATCAATCTGATTATTGGCATGGAGTGAAGATATGACAGTAATTTTGATATGGAATAGTTCCATTCCGAAACCGAAAATGGAGATGTATCCAGTGTGGGTATTTTTGAACACTTTATCGGCCTTCAGAAAAATTTTGCAATATAGATATGCATGTTTACGTGATATAGACTGTACATTATCTCACTTTACAAGATATTCTTCTGATTATCAGAGATTCTTGGAACACCATACCCAGAGCTGTGCCGAGCACTGACGAAAAATGCTTCAAACCCTTAACACTGAGCATGCTTGAAAAGTGTTTCCGAGTCTTGAGCACTAAGCACTTTTATTTATGAAATGCTCGCGATTTCTAAGCACTTTTCAAGAAGTAATGGGACTTTAACCCAATGAAGAGACACAAAGAGAGTGGGGGTTACCTTACAAACGGTCCGGTAGTTTTTAATTTCTGATATGTTGTCTAGGATGGTTATTGAGTGTTTAAAATGCAAAATGCACAATTCCTTCCTTTCCGCGCCCGACGCCATATTGAATAAACCGTAAAAAATCGAAACTTTATTCAGATTTTCGCTTATATCTTCGTTTCGGTGCATTTTAGGCTACAAAAAAGTTCCACTCAATGTTGTGAAGAATAATAATTCCATATAATTTACGTTTCGGAATTTGTTTCTAGGACTGATAATTACGAAGATATACTTTGTAAATAAATAAGAAAAATCGCATTTTTCGGAAATTTGTCAAACTTATAACTTTAGAACGCTCTAATTCAGTTATTTCTTGGGACTAGCAGCACGGTCCACGAACCTTTTCGGCTGCTCCAGCAATGATGGATCTTTTCTAAGAAGTTTGCAGAATGTATTCTTTCCCAACCCAAATATGTTTGAAGTGGTGTCGCAGCCCGATATTGCGTGCAGGAGCATGATACAGCATGTGGAGTTGTACTTGTAGGAGGAGGCGGAGTAGATTGCGTCTCGATGTTTCCCTCTCTCTGGTATTTCAAGGTGGACATTGTTCACCGCAGGTGTTGTGCCAGTCAGCAAAACGAGTAAGTCAATGTCTTCCCCGACAATGATGACGGCGTCGTACGTAAGGAAGAGGCATTCAGCTGTGGCAACTATCAACCTGTCAGCATCTTCGGAAGCTTGGTCTGTGGCTATGTTTGACGCTTGCATTTCACTGTAGAGCAGCTTTTCGAATCGGTCCTTGTTCCTCTCATTGGACAGGATCTCATCCTGAGGTGTGGTGTTGACAGTTGTTCTGTCAAACACCACGTCTGATGATGAGCTTGCCTTGTATCTTATTGCTCGTTCAGCTGTCTTGGTCCCTTGCTGAGAAGGATCTGTAGTATAGCCATCAAAAATCACCATCACATCGGTGTTTCAGTGACGTTGAAGGTACCTGACGGAATCTTGGCAAATCCCTCCGAAGGTCGAGCTTCTGTTCCATAAAATCTTGTGAAGAAGGTACCCATCATCAATAACGACCATAGAACATTGTTTCAACTTTTATGTTCACCCCCCACTCCGTGGATTTCGTTGAAACACATGTACATGTATTTTGGAGGTTATTAAATTCCCTACAAATTTCATTTCGATACTTGTTCTCCTAGAATGGGCCATAACTGAATTACAGCGTTCTAAAATTAGAAGTTTGACAAATTTCCGAAAAATGTTCTTATTTTTTATTTTTTGAAAAGTGCATAGCTCCGTTACTATCAGTCCTAGAAACAAAATTCAGAACGCAAATTATAGGAAATTTCATACCTCACAACATTTTTTGTGGCTACAATGCACCGAAACGAAAATATAAGCGAAAATCTGAAAAAAGTTACGATTTTGTTTGGATTTTTTCAATATGACGGTGGGCGAGGAGGGTGAAGAATTGTGCATTTCGCATTTCAATTACTTGATAACCATCCTAGACAACACATCAAAAATTTAGAACTACCGGACCGTTTGTAAGGTAACGCCTCTCTATTTACTGGATTATTTGGAAAGCACTAAGCACAATGCACTTTTCAAAAGGGTGAGACTGTACTTAATCTTTAATAATCCATTGTTACATATACTGTGCGCGGCTAAATCATGGAACAAATTCGATATGTCGCAAGCAATGTACTTTTGACAAAAATCCTGAAAAAGGTCGATTTTTGTTTCTAAATACTAATTTTTGAAGGTATATTCTGAAGAGGTTAATTTATTCATTTAGCGTATGGCTCATCACAATATTGACAAAAAAGAATACAAACAAGACATGACAGAATGAAATGTAGATGAAGACATACAAATGAGATTGGAATACCAAAGTATAAAATGTAGTATGATACAAGTGCACTATTACATCCAGAGTCACAAACAAACATCTAATCCAGAAATATATTCAATTGCACCGTCCGTTGCGTTCAGGAAGTCATCGGAGTGTCCCCGGTAGGACCTCAGGGGGCATTCCTGGGTGATGTGTTGGACGGTCTGTCTCTCGGCACCGCAGTCGCACATCAGAGAGGGCACCTTTCCCCATTTAAAGAGCATGTCCGCACATCTGCCATGGCTCGTGCGGACTCTATTTATTGTGGACCAGTAACTTCGAGCAGGTCGTAACCAGGCGGCTTCTCATCTATGCATTGGAGTGATCTGTAGTCGGCAGGGGCCTTGGTCTCCCACTTCTCTCTCCACCTGTCTGTCAGGTCAGAGTTTAAGTCACTTAGGGATTTAGCTACTGCCATTGGAGGATGTCGTGATCGAAGCCTGTTTCTGTTGAGGTCTGCTAGGTCTAGGTGAATGGGGAAGTTAGGGGACTGCACAATTTTGCGATACTCTCGAACCAGCAGCTCAGCATGTCGTTTATGAGGGTAGCTGTCTTGTGGCAGGGGATTATCCGGAGGAATTTGTAGATTGGTCCTTGCCGCCATACACTGTCATACGCAGCGATTAGACCTATAAATACCATCGCTGTTTTGAGCTTCTATTGGAACCCGGCTTCTATGTGTGATGTCAGGAAGAGAACCTGGTCGCTACAGCTTCTCTTTAGTCGAAATCCCGCTTGCTCGATTGGTATTGCCTCGAGTATTATCTGACTAATTCTGTTGTTAATCAGTCTTTCAATGAGCTTGTAGGCTATGCTCAGTAGGGCTATTGAGCGGTAGCTCTGGGGTTAGGCGCTAGGGTTTTCAGGTTTTAGGATAGATATGATTTAAGCCCTCTTCATTGCGTCGGTAATGCGGCCCATTTGAATTATGTTGGGGAAAAACAGTGATAAGCACCTACGTGTATTTGCCGCAGTGTTGTGGAATTCCGGGGGGACACCATCAAATCCGGGCCCTTCCCATTTTAGTTCTTAAAAGTGAGACTTTTGGCAGTGGAA
>JAFIRS010007706.1:0-22654 GCA_018342105.1 Gonioctena quinquepunctata | reverse complement strand
TACCCTTCGAGTCTTGATAACTAAGCTCCTAAACTAATGAAAGTTACTAATTTTGAGTCGGTGCCAAACAGACTAGCAATTGAATTAGGTAAAGCGTAAAGATGGCAGCGGGATGCGCGGTAGCGTTTTGATACATTTTTTCAAAGGAATCTAATGATCTTCGTTGATTGTTTGATTGGCGCCAACTCAAAATTAGTTACTTACATTAATTTAGGGGATTAGTTATTAGGACTAAGAAGGGTTATTTTTTGCTTTTCAGTTTTTTTTCGTCGGTTTCATTTTTTGTTATAAAGTTTTTTTTATTAATTTTTTGTGGCAAAAATCTACTAATTACTTACTCACTCAATTAACAATTAAGGTATCCATTATGTTATATATTTATTTAGCGTATGGATTCTTTACAATACCATGATAGGAAACTAAAAGTAAAAACAGAAATGTAAACAATCTCTGTAAAGACTTAACATATATCATATCATATCACAGATTCTATGACTAACTATACATTAATGTCCAAATTGCACAGCCATTCGATTGCGTCTTGAGAGCACTCCACGAAGTCCTGGAGGTTTCCGCCATAAGCACGGTTTGGGCAGTCTGAAACGATATGGCGAATCGTTTGTCTCGGTGATCCACAATCGCACCGCGGGCTATCGGCGAGGCCCCATCGGTCTAGGGAGTCGGCACATTTACCATGTCCTGCCATGTCCTGTCCGTATTCGATTCAGCTTAGACCAGGTGGAACGTGGGAGGGTTGAGCCATTGAAGCCGAGTTCAGGATTGGTTATTTATAAAGTCGACGTTCAGTTGAACCAAACAATGAGAACAATAACTGGAACCATACAATCAACCCAGTGAGATGGCTCCCTACTCTGAGTAACATCGCCCAGCCAGATATACGACGTTCAGCAGCACTGGCTAGAGAACATCGAAAAATCATGTCACACGAGCGATTACCGATCCATGAGGAAGCCCCACTCATCACACAGGGCCGCCAACGGCTGAAATCCAGACACCCTCCTATCAGAACCGCCTCCGAAATGACTGATGAATTCAATATGAAAGAGCAACGGACAGAAAGATGGCTGCCTACAACAGAATCTGACCACATCCAGAACTACATATGTGTGCCAACTTTCAAGAGAATCGGTTCACACGTGGAAAATCAATCATCCCCCATTTTTCTACCCTCAGCGGTGGATAATTCTTCTACAAATTCAAATATGACCAACTTTAAAGAATACAAAAAAAATCATCTAAACGGTAACCCCGTACAAAGTTATGCCTGATAGAATCGGTTAACGGGCCAAAATTCAGAGGGTGAACGAACAATATTCTACATTTTGCTACCCTTATGGGTGGCATTTTTCCTTCAATTTCAAATGGGACCAACCTCGAAGTTCACCCTATCCAATAAAAAGTTATGCGTGGTCAAACATAAAAAAAATACACGTCGACTAGAGAACCCCCTCCGTTTTTATTTCGTCGGTTAAAAAGAGAATATCATCAAGTTATCAATAACATAATTATTTTATATAAAAAAAAACCGCTGCGGACAGGATTCGAACCTGTGCGGGCAGAGCCCAATGGATTTCAAGTCCATCTCCTTAACCACTCGGACACCGCAGCTCTGCTTTAAAATTGAGATTTCGGAACAAACCAAGCTGAGTGCCCGAGGTGGGATAAGGTACTGAAGAGGAAGGCCGAAATTCCTTGTTTCGAAGGCAGTAGAGGATCCGAACCACAGAACTCATGAGTTCTGTGATCCGAACGCATTTTCTCGATTTGATAGGAACTACGTCTGAGATCTAAAAGTGTTTTGAGAACATTTTTTGGTAATCATCGAATACCGGGTGTCAACGAATATATTAGACAAGTCATAACTTCTAGAATCTAGAATCAAAATGAGATTTGGTATAGGTAAATGGTATGTGAAGAGGAGAGTTTTCGCATATTTTTCACTTTCCGGTCACTTCAGGTTTTGAATTTTTAAATGGAACACCCTGTATATTGTAACATTTTTGGATTTCTGAGACAATTCTGGATCAGAATGTGACATTTTAAAAAGTTTTTACGCCTACTTAATTTTTTTAGTGTCACTTTTGATATTGCATGTAGGTGGCCATGATCGGACGTAAACTAACCTGAGGACCTCAGGTGATGTCAGAAAATTACAATCGCAAAATTTTAGTGACTAGTATGATAGGGATAAGACAAGTTGGCAAAATTACATTTTCGTGTCTAACTATTATTTTTCAAATGGTGACCATTTTTTGACAAGCACTTTCCGACAAAAGAATTTTTTGACGAATTTAACGATACTAATTTATTTGCGATTGAATTAAAAATAAGAACATGAATGGAATATTACTAAGGAAAATACTGGATAATAATTTATTTACCGAATGAATGTAATTTTTTGTGGAGGAACAACGTTTCTTGACATATTTTTTAGGGTAACCTTCCACAGTCTGAAAATGAAAATATAATCAGGAAAATATATAACAAGTGTAGAAAGGGCAAACTAATTAGTCCACTCCGATAAGTTACTGCGTTCACCAAATTATATTTCTTATAGAAAAATGATTCAATTTGTCAGTAACTTGTCGTTTCCTGAATTTGCC
This sequence comes from Gonioctena quinquepunctata, assembly GCA_018342105.1. Taxonomy (NCBI): domain Eukaryota; kingdom Metazoa; phylum Arthropoda; class Insecta; order Coleoptera; family Chrysomelidae; genus Gonioctena; species Gonioctena quinquepunctata. The sequence goes on along the minus strand of JAFIRS010007706.1, from coordinate 20,030 downwards.
TATAAAAAATAGTAAAAATTCAAAAGATACTTTTCTATATAGTTTTCGATTCACGTTTCGCGGACTATATCTGCCCCCGTTCTCAAAATCTTCTAAATCTCCTTTAATTGTTTGAATAATTTGGATTTTTCTCTTGCAGAGTCTTTTTCGCTTTTTCAAATGACGGATGTCAATTGAGATCTGCCAAAAAATTTGAGAGTGGCGTATTGATCATTTGATATATGGGGTGTTGTTCAGATCAGTTTATTAGCATTCTTCCATATCTCACTTCCTCTCTGAGTAAAGGTAACCATGTATGATCCATTTCAACAGAATTTTTTGAAAAGCAGTTGTTATTGGAAAGAAGAATACAGGCCGTTTCTTTCAATTTTCTCCTCTCTTTATGTGGTTCTTTCATCAAGATTTTCGTCCTATTCTATTCAATCGTATGATCGCCATTGGATGTGAGGATATGTTCTGCAATTTTTGATCCGGTTATTTGTCGATTTCTGATGTAACTCTTGTTGTTTCTAAAAAAATATACATGCAATTTGTCAATGTTTAATTTCAATTTATTGCTGTTACAATATTCTGAAGGGATTCCCGAGGTTACCACAAAGGTAGTGCAGATAGGAGGAAAGCCATCTCAGAAAATCTACTTGTATGCCGATTCCAGCAAGTTTCGAGAGAGGGAGTTTTCGGTCGATTTTATCGAATGCTTTACTGAAATCGGCATACAGCGAATGAACCTGTGCCCTATTATCCAATGTGTTCGAAATGTAGTTTGCGTATATTATCAAATTTGTTTCAATTATCCTTTTGGAAAAAAAACAATCCTATAATTGATGACTCGAGATAATGGAACATATGTCATAAATTTGCAGATATTGAAACAGAGGCACTTCCATTTTCCACCACAAATTCATAACCGCATCTTGAAAGTTTACTGTTACATAATTGTTTTCATCTCGTATTATATAATGACTGCACTGATTCTGATGCAGATGGTATAGCTTCTTATGGAAATAATTAAAGATACATTCCAGGGCATTAATACACACAATCTTTGTACCTATCACTCTAAAACATCTGATGATGGAATGTTTAAAAGAAATTTGAAGACAATAATATCTAGCAAGAACTTTTCAAATGTTAAAACCACTTAAAAGTGAAAAACCCATGTTCACTTGTTACAGTAACGTCACAATCCTTTTGTCTGTAAAACGAATAGGGTTTTCCAATGCTGCATGGTATTTCCGAAGACTGGCATGTGCACTTGCTTTTAATTCGTGTCTCTGTCATAAAACAGAACCGTATTGAGTGGAAGACCTGTAAATCGGCTTATACAAACTTTTCGTATGTATATATTTTCCAGTTGAAAATTGGGAACTTAAAAGCTTCTTGTTTCAGGTCGTAGTCAGAAGAAAAATAATTGATAAAAACAAACCTTTTTAAAGACAAGCTTTTATTCGGATGCGCTAAAAAGTAAAAAATAATTGCTTCGGATGTGCGACATAGGTTATTCCATGAGTTATAGATTCAAAAACTTGTCGCTTTTGTATCCGAACTGAAAACTTTGCGCGACAAGCTACTATAATAACCTAGGTCAAACAATTACAGAAATAATTTTTTCCTTCTTAGTGCATTTGTATAAAAGCTTGTCTTAAAAATATGTTATTATACTTTTTTTAAATTTTTTTTTCGTGATCTGTGATTTGTTTTATTCCGATATCCTGTCATTGCCTCAAATTCATTTGGATCCAGTGGCGTATCTAGGAATTTTGCTTGGGGGGTGATGGCTTAAAAAAGATATATACCTCTATTTATAGGTACAAAAAACATTAGTTATTTTTTTACATTCAAATTCAAACAAAAATACAAATTGTAATAAAATTAAAAAAATTTATACATATACTTATAATAGGTAGAAAAACAAAGATTTATTTTGTTAAAATAAAAATTAAAAACAAAATGAAATCCAGTCTTCTGTATTTCTTATTTGCGAACCTTTCAATAACATTTGAAACATCTATTTGCACATCTCTATGAACAGCGGATGCCACACTAACTGGCAATGTAACAGCAACTTACCAATTATTCGAATATGTATACCAAGAAATCGACAAAGGTAATTATGTTATTTCTCTGATGTTCGATTTGTCGAGAGCTTTCGTCAGCTTGAATAGTGAAAACATAATTGAGAAATTATCTACTCTTGGAAAGGGGTATTCTTTCTGATTGGATAAAATCTTATATCTCAAACAGAAATATAATCGTACAAATTGAAAACGAACTATCCGATATTCATCCCGTTTCTCTTGGAGTTCCTCAGGGTTCCGTGTTAGGCCCATTGCTATTCCTGCTTTATGTCAACGACCTTCAATTCATTACAAACGGAAAAGTTACCATGTTTGCTGACGATACCACAATAACAATAACCGGAAAATCCCCTGAGCAGCTCCAAGAAAAAGTTAGTTGAACGCTAGATGAGATGGACACTTGGTGCCAGAGGAATTATTTGATCTTAAAAAAAAAAAAAATTTCAATCTAGAAAAATGTGTTCCGAATTCATTCATGTTGGAGCTGAATCTAAAGATGACTTCACATTATAATCTCCTTGGAACCTGGCTCGATTCAAACATGACCTTTGATCAATCACGTCTGTGGAAATTTAAACAAAGCCTTCTATGCAATCTTCCAAATGAAGCCTCACTTGGATGAAAACGGGTTGATGAGTCTCTATTTCGCATTCATGTATAGCCATTTATCTTACAACATAATGGCCTGGGATAAATAGGGTTTTCATATCACAGAAACGAATCATTAGGAAAATCTTTGACCTTAGCTACAACCAAAGCTGTCATACATATTCTTACCTTTACTTCTATCTACATCTTGAAATGTGTTACTTTCACAAAAAAGATCTACCAAATTTTACTATCCAGGGGAGCCACCATGGATATGCACTACTAATGAACATTAGAGATCAACCCTCTTACAAGGACTTCAAAAGAAGTGCCAAACATTTTTTGATATCCAAGTGTTTTTATAATCTGGATGAATACTTCTCCCCACAGTTGTAACTGACTACGTCTTCAATCAACCAAGATATCCGTGAAGTATTGTAAAAAGTAATATTCGAGTTTATCTAGTCAATATTTTTTTTATTTGTGTTCATAATTTTTAGTTTGCTCATTGTCATTTCACACAATTTGTATTTTTACTTGATATATGTTGTGTACTGTATTTTTGACTTGCCTTTTGTACTATGTATGTAATTCGAGGCCAATAAATACTCACTTACTTTTTTAAAATATGAAAACACTTTTTTATCATGGGAAATAAGTTAGCGTCACAAGATTTAAAAAGAAAAAGAGTTTAAAAATTCATAAGATGATAGTATCAGCTGAACACTTGGAAGAATGTAATTTCGTTGGAAAATAATTTTTTCATTGAATTTTGATAATGTTATTGTTAGTTTTTTGGAACTGCCGATTTTATTAAAAACAGAATAATTGTTCACAGAATGACTCCATAATTCTTTTGCTTCCTGGAGCACATTTGACTTGTGTTCTCAATAATATCACGCTATAAAACTGTTCAAAAGTTGATTATTTTGTTAATTATAAATTTAACAAAATATGAGAAATCGAGAAAATATTGTCAATTTTTTTTTATATTTCACATTATTATCAGTTTTATGTCTGACAAAGGCATTTCACAACAATTAATATTTTACAAGAGAAAGAGAAATTTGTTACGAATCCAAGAGAACTCACCATCTGCCAACAGCTGTTTCATGGTTTCCCAATCATCAGGACGGTTTGTGGTCTCTCTCAAACTCGTATCAAATATCTCGTAGTGTTGATACCCACCGGCAAGTACAAAAATATGGAAAGCATTTTCCAATAATTGTTTTTTTGCAAGCATTTATGATTAAAAAAATTCTTATTTTTTTTGAATTGTTCATATCGTTTTTTTATTATTTAAATAATATATTAAGATTTTTTTTTATAAATAATAGTTATTCTCTACAGTATAGTTTTAACCTACTGATGATGATAACTTAGTTATCGAAATGCGCATATAGGTGTGAAGTGAATAAGTGTGGTAAAGGGGTTACTTGTGCAATTTTGTGATAATTCTCTACCTAATAAAAAAAATTGTTTTATTGATGATGTAATTGTTTATTTAATTAACAATTGAACAAACTTTGATTGGCAATATATTTTTTTTTGAATGAAACAAAAAATTCTATAAAAATTACAAACGAAATTTTTTGAACAGTTTGTCGTTTATGGTAATTTTTGTTATTTTTTGTACTATTCAAAAAATTTAATGCCCATCAGAGTTTGTTTAATTGTTAAGTAAATAAACAATTACATTATTAATAAAAATATATTCTTATTAGGTCGGAAAGAACCAATTATTAATTTTAAAGGAAACAAATTCTTAGTATATTATTTAAATATTAAAAAAATGAAAAAAAAACCTATTATAGACACTAAAAACAAACAATAATATTTTTTTATTTTTTTTTAATTATAATAAACTAACGCAAAAAAATAATTTTTGAAATCAACTTATCCATTTGTTCATGAATATTTTATAAACGAATGTTTTTTTTAATGTTGTGAAATGCCTTTTCACCATAAACCTGATAATAATGTGAAATATCAATAAAAAAACAATATTTATTCGATTTCTCATATTTTGTTAACTTTAGAAATTTATAATTAACAAAATAATCAACTTGTAAACAATTTTATGGAGTCATTCTGTGGACAATTCGGTTTTTAATAAAATCAGCGGTTCCAAAAAAACTAATACTTAATTAACAATTATCAAAATTCAATGAAGAAATCATTTTTTCCAAACGAAGTTACATTCTCTCAAGTATTCAGATGATACCTTTAATTTTTTTGAATTTTTAAATTCATATTTAATAGTATAAATTTTTTTATGTGCATTGCTCTCTCGGGAATTAAAATGATAAATAATTGAGTTCCGGGAGTGTAGACCTTTTCATGAGAAATTTCCTCCTCTTCAAGAACCTGTTTTTCAATTTCTCTATCATCAATAGTTTTTGAGCTATTGCCAAAAAACTAAGGAAATTTTAATTTTTTTGTTTTTTGTCAAAAAATTGCAAATTTTTGTCGACGGAAAAAAAATCGAAAAATACTTCTTTCTCAGAATGACATCCCGAATCGAATGAGCCATAGCTCATATTTTCAGAACATGCCTAGCGACAATAGCGGCCGCAACGTTTTAGATTTGAGTAGAGATGTGGAGTGGTGGTGCCCATTCCATCGATTTAAACATTTTGCTGTTTCTTGGGGGGGATAATTACCCCCTTCCCCCCCCCTCTTAAATACGCGCTTGTTTGGATTCGTAATACTTATAATCAGAATCGAAATTACAAAATTTGCAGACAAATCCCCTCACATATCCAATCTATTTACCCAAATAAAAAAAAACAGGACGTTTAGGCCTAAATTGTCCTAAAATGGATGTCCCAAGGACGTCGAGTGCACAGATATGTACAGAGACACACACAGTCTGTAATATTATTTTCGCACTTTTCGATTTTGACTCTTAATTCTCAGTCCATTCTATATACCACCATATTAGAGCCGCCATTTTAAATTCATGAATTTTGACAAAAACATCATGATGTCCGACCTCAAAAACCCCCATACACCAATATTGAATGGAATCGGGCTATAATCACAAAATTCGTCGCCATTTTGGAGCCGTCATCTTGAATTCGTGGATTTCGACAAAAAAAACATGATCTCCGATTAACGTGAAATTGGGCAGGTGTTCATAATTCCGGTGACAATGCTAGAGGAAAAACAAAATTGCGGCTCCAATAAGGCCGACCAGTTTTGTGATTATGGTTCGATTCTATTCAAAATTGGTATGTGGGGCTTTTCAGGGACGGAAGATCTCGATTTTTTTGTCAAAATTCATACAGTCAATACGGCAGCTCCAATATGGCGACGAGCTTTGTGATTACAGCCCGATTCCATTCAAAATTGGTGTGTGGGGGATTTTGGGGTCGGACATCATGATGTTTCTGTCAAAATTCATAAATTCAAGATGGCGGCTCCAAGATGGCGACGTTATGGCCCGATTCCATTCATAATTGTTAAATGGTTTTTTTTGGGGTCGGAGATTATAAATTTTTGTCAGAATTCAATAAGATGACGGATTTCATGAATGACTAGAAAAAGTTTAATAAAAATGAAAAAAAAAATTAAGACAAGCTCTCATACAAATGCATTAATTTTTTTTTATTGTTTTACCTAGGTAGAAGATTCAAAAGCTTGCCGCGAATATTCTTGCGCGGCACTCACAAAATAACCTAGGACAAACAAATAAATAATGTTTTCCTTTTTAGTGCATTTGTATAAAAGCTTGTCTTAAAAAATTGTTCTAATATTTTTTTTTCGTTGTCTGTGTTTTTTTAATCTGTCATTGCTTCAAATTCTTTTGGATTTGGAATACTTATTATCAGAATCGAAATTACAAAATTTGCAGACAAATCCCTTCACATATATCCAATCTATTTACCTAAATAAAAAAAAATCCAGGACGTTTAGACCTAAATTGTCCTGAAATGGATGTTCCAAGGACGTCGAGTGCACAGATATGCATAGAGACACACACTCGCTTGGACACGTCAATTTTAATTTTTGAACGTGCACGTCATAATTGTGTTAGTTATGACGTCATCGATTTTTTTTTAATTGAAACTCCCTTATTTGAAAGTGTCGTTAGAAAGAGGACATTTTCCTGCATACAAAACGTATAATTTCGTGACTATGGTACATAAGAAAATTGACGAAAAAAACCCAACTTATAACTAATGATTTAATGAAATAAAAACTAAAAATACTCAAAATGATCAAATTAGATGTTCAAATTGTCTGCCATTCCTCTTGACAATACCCAAGGCAATATTGAAAAAAAAACGTAACTCTACCAGGGTCATATCTCAAAAATAGTTGGTGCTTTTAACATTCAATTGATTTTTTCTTGACATTTCATTTATGTATTATGCCATGACATTAACGTTTTGTATGCAGAAAAATGTTCTCTTTCAAACAACACTTTCAAATATGGGGTTGCAATTTAAAAAAATCGATAACGTCATTACTAACACAATTATGACGTCATCCGAAAGAATTATATGTCAAAAAGTGCACGTTTGAAAACTAAAATTGAAGTGTCCGAGCAGTTTTTCTCTTCTGGCCCTGTAAAGATTTCAGCGAATTTATTCCAACCTTTACGAGCTCACTGTATATGCCACTTAGCTCAACTTTTTCCTATTATCATTGTCTAATGCATCTTTAGACAATGGTATTATCATTTGTATCTTTACATCAGATGTGGGCAATCCATAATAGGAGAGAAAAGGACAACTGTGCGCCATCTATATTTTGATGTTTTCGGTTCGAGCTTTGAATAGTTGATCAACGGCAGTTATTTCTATAGTTTCTAGTTTCTCCGACAGTCTTTGAACTCTCCTCACAAGATGGGGCTGGAATTTAATAATGAAAGGAAAACTTGGTATGTGATGATACCAATGACACAGTTCTTTTTACAGATTGAACCTGTAATTTTTAGGATAATATGGAATAGTTATCCTATTGGAATAAATTTGCAATTATTCCTTTCTGTTGTGGTTCCCTATTATAATTGTAATTTGGGAAAAGTTAGTTCTTTATAGAACAGGTTCTCACTATAAATCAGAACACTTGAATTGTTGGGTATCGCGAAAACCCCCAGTAACAATTCTGAATTGGATGTTTAAAATCTTCTCCTCTATAAACAATGATTGTGACTATAATTCAACAGACATGTCTACAAATTTGGAGACATCAAAGGATATTCCTCCCCAGCTGAGTATGCCACAATGGAATCGGGAATCGACGAGCGCGTGATATATAATTTTGAGGCAGGATTTATCAAGGATATTACTGAACTATCTCAACTTTGAGAGTAAAATTATCTGGTAATATTTGTTATACCTATGACCATCCCTACTAGAAATAATTAGATACAATACAAAACAGAATTCTTAGAATTATATTCAAACAAAAATATAGTAACTCGATAGAATTGCTCTTCTCATAGGCCAGACTCATGAACTTGAGAAAAACCCGATGGCGCGGCCAGTCGAAAAGGTAGATTTCGAATGTATTTATTGTACATCTCAGAGAAAAACTGTTAGAATGAAAGTTGTGGAGCTTAGACATATAGATTGCCAATATTGAAATGGAAATGAAAGATTGCTTTTTTTAATCTTTAAACAACCGAAACCAACCGGTTTGGCACTTTCCTGAACTTTAATTTTGCCAATTTTAGTGCCAAGCAGCACTAACTGCTTCCATGGCATTTCATTTCATTCACATTCGGTTTTCTGGTTTCCAAGTATTGGGTAGCCTGCGTTCATCATCGCGTTGTTGAGACAGAAAAAGGCCCAAATTTTTCTATCCCAAACGTTCATGAATGACACTTGCTTGCAGTGTTCTCAAGTTGTAATGCTCTTGGTGTAGTCGAAATCCATCATTGCATGTCTCTTCATAGTGCTTGAAAAGTGTCGAAGAAGGGACAGCAAGTTGATGTTCGTAATCTCGGCTGGCGACTCGCCTGTTAGTTTGTCCTATGCATGTCCTAGGATATTCGGAGCATAGTATTTCATATACTCCTTTTTTAGGAGATATGAGGAAATTAGAGATTAGCTGCTCGCTGTGAATATTGTTCTTATGTCCAGTTTCTCCAAACACCTTTGATATAGGAAAGGAAAGCCTTTTGTGCATTGATCTGCAAATTTGTGTGTTATTGAAACCGTTTTGAAGAAGAGTGGTTATGAGTTTGTTCAACTCCTACGGTATGTTGTGATTATCGGTGATTTCAATAGAACTGTGAATGATACAGTTCAATGCTGATGAGTGTTGGCGTGTAGATACCGTGTATCTGATTTTCGTTAATTGTCGGTTAATTATCGGTTTCGGCTTCCATTGTGAATTCAATGTTGAAGTGGATGTTGTTTAGATGAATAATCCATGTAGGGTTTCAGAGCCCTGGGGCCATATAATACCGAATATGTCGTCAACGTATCTGAACCAACAAGTGGGATAGTGGTCAAATGACTCTATGGCCTTATAGTCTCCACTGACATGTTCCATGTTTTTTTAAAACAAAATATTGAAGTTAATCTCAATGCAATATTGTCTGGAATAGTTTTTTTTCGAAAATTGTTCCACTTTCGATCAAATTGACGGTGATACTAATATTTTGCGGGTAAAAGTCAAAATGCCCTCAATATTGCTCCTGAAAATGTTGAATAGGTATAATGTAACGGAAAGTGGTGAACTATAGGCTATATGCGCAGAAATAATGCGTTTTCATGTAATTCTGCGTGAAACCTTAACCCAAATCCTATCCATTTTCCAATAACGTGGAGTACCCATATCGGTGGTATTTCATCCCTTTTTTTTGTGAGGTGGAGGAAATCCATCAAGGACAACACCTTGTCATAACCCCATAAGTACAGAAAAACTTTCAAACATAAGAAAAAACAAGTTATTAATGAATATGAACTCTATGGCCAGAAAACATAATTCACTGGGAATGAAAATAAATTCTGAAATCAAATACTCGACCAAACTAATAAACAAAGGCACGTTAAAAATAGAAAAGACACCTGCAAGCCCGGAATGCATATAAAAAGTCACCCTTTTTACCACGGAGCTATTAACTACTCATTACCCCCAGAGTTACTGATATCTAAGGAATTTCATTAGTAATCAAAGAAACTATAAATTATAGGTTTTGACAGCTTATTGAATGCAATACGACCACGAAATAGATAAATCATTCATTTTTTATACATTCTTTCAGCTACAGTAACGAACCATTAATTACTAAGACGGTGATTTATTATGACAGGTAGAAAATAACTAATGTTAGGAATGTGATCCGCGATCGATCCATGGAAAGGGGAGATGATATAAAAGCGCGACCACGCGAACAAACGATGATGATTCGGTAAACAGAAGTCGTTCAAGTAACATGTCCTCTCAGAGGTGTTTGAACTTTCATTCGATTAACATGTAGTGCAGAAAGATGAGAGGGCTCAACTTTCACACAGTAATCATATAATAGTGGAATTGCGATATTAGTGAGAAAGAGAATTCCCATCAAGTCAAACCGGAACTGCACGAGTAATGACTTCACGAAGTGAATACACAGTTACCAGTAGTTACCATAAATAGATATTATGTTATCAATGCTTCAAGAACGAGATAAGACACCAAAAACCTCTGAACGATTGTTTCTGCTCTCATAGAAAGACATTACGAATTCAACTATAGTCTAATATACAGTGCGATATAGAAGTAAATAAACAACTTTCGCGGAAATAATTAAAATAGTAATACTTTTAAACTAATATCGTGTACAACAAATATCGAGTGGATAAGTATTGAAACCTGATGGTCTGGAGTAAGTTCATATATTTTTTTTAGATTTATGTTTGGGCAAATTGAATCATTTATAATTTCAATATGTTTTTGAATGTATCTCCATATTTTGAAATTGAATCTAAAATTTTTTGTGTCGATGATTCAAATTCTATACATATAATATATAAAGTGCTTTTATTCCATATTGAATTCAAATAGTCTATAACTAATTTTATTGTATATGACTCCAATGTATCTAGTTCGATTGTATTTTTTCCGCGAAACAAGTGTAAACATACTTATCGCCAACCTAATTTATTCATTCTAAATATTATCCTTGTAAACCCATCTTTTTCTTGAATAAAGTTATATTATTATTATTATTTTATGTTCCCATAGTTTTCAAATAATATCTATCAACAGTCGTTTTAACAATTGATGGCATTTTTACTAATATTCAGTCTACTTGACTTTGAGAATGACAAAAACTGACTTAATGTAAACTCTCCACCTCTCCACTGTTCTTTGACTATTGTATCATTTTATCAGTATATAGAACTGATGGGCATGTTTTGTAACTATTATAAAATATATATGTATATTCTAACGCTTTTCCAAGTGCATTATTAACAATCTTTCTGAGATCGGCACGTACTTCTATCTAAACGCCCCACATTCCCTGTGTTAAGAAAAAGAGATATTTCTTGAAGCCGCTCTCGAGAAACAATCTTGGTTCGATCATCCTCAGACAGTAGATGTTCTTATTACTGAACATCTCAACCTAATAACAAAACAAAGGAGTGATCAAGTAAAGTGATTAATTCATAGTATTTGAGAATTCCTTAGCGTTTATTGGTCTTTCTTCGAAGGAGTGCTCCCTCTTTAAAGGGCCAGTGGCGTAACAACCTTACACGGTAGTGTGGGACTCCCTGACACAGATTCACCCACTAAGTACCGCTTCGAGTTCCCTCCTAGCGACTGCATGTACTGCCGTGGCTACCTTGCGGTGCTGGAGGTTCATCTGGGAGGTCCCTGTCGTTTGTTCAGCACCCTGAAGAGTCCTCTTCCGATTTCGGAGAACGCTCGGAATCATAACCTCTTCAGTGTCCTGAAAGAAACCGAGAGAGCCAAGAGTTGTTCTTATTCCCTTTCGGTGTTCCGACTCGTGGCCATTTGTACCCCCGAGTGATTGAGGGGGAAGGGGTTGGTCCGGCCCTGTGGTGCCCCCTGCACAGGGCTAAGGCTGATTACTCCGAGCTTTCGCCCTGTTTCCCGGAGGCTCCGTTGCGGCACCGTTTATTTTAAGACTCCGGTGTCATACATCCGTCGCCATGGCGCTCACAGCTTGGATTTAGGTCCGATGGCCAGAGCCTCGTTCGTCAGGACGCGGCCGCCCATACGCTATACGAATGTCCACTAACCGTCCCATTCGCTGAGCCGCCGTGGTCCGTACACCCCATACCACGTGAAGGTGAGGTTGGACTTTAAGGAGCATTAAATTCTTTAAAAACTTCCCAATAGAATCAGGTTTTTGATATTTTCAGAGTTAAATTTTTCATCTGAAAAATCACTCCCAAATCTGCTTCGTTAATTAGCTGGATTTATCAGGTGGAATATGAACAGGTGTAGTAGAGTGCATTACAAGGTCTACTCACTCCTTTTATGATAAATTATTGAATAAGTAGAATATATTTGTAATATTTCTGTTCTCTTGATTCCTTTCCCAGAAACGGTAAAGGTAGCGTATTTGGGGACAACTGGTATTTCGATGAAACTTTTACAGATGCTTCAAAGCATTATAAAATCACCTCAGCTATCGAACATTTGGCGCGAAAAAAGTAACTTTGGGAAATATGGCCCTTTAAAGTTGAAAAAATTGGCCATTGAAACGTCACTATATAAACACGATCCTGGGGGCTGTTACCTGTTTCATGTTTCAGCAACACTATTTCATTTAATTATCTAACTTTTCTTATCAATAATGCCTTGATACAAACACTGTTACCCTTCCTAGCTTTGAAAAAAGTTTTCATGCACTCCAAACGTCAATTTCATTACTTTCGGCTCCATCTACACAACTTTCAACGGAAACACATAAAAACGAGTATCAATGACTTCCGTGGAGTTTTCGTAGTTACAGTGTTGCCATATGAGTTGGCATTGACCAAACTAAGAAAAACGTAAATTAGGTTCTCGGAGTTATATTAATGGTGATTTTCATCTTGTGAGTTAAATGAATCAAGAAAAGGATAGACATGGAATAATTTTAAAAAACAAACATTTTTAAAAGAATGTTTATAGGCATTGACCCTTCCGCTCATGAACTATGGTTTGTAGAGATGAAAATCTGAAACTTGGCACATATAACATTACGCAATTCTTTGGTATTTCAAAAATACTTTGGATTTTTATAGTTTTTTTTTCATGGTGTGTTGAAATGTGCGTGTGTTATGTGTTAAATTTAAAAAAGTAAATGATTTAGTACATATTTTTAAGTGAATTTTTTAAAATAAAAATATCATAAAAATAACAAATAACGTTATAAACAGAGTTCATTTAGTATGATGATTTGAAAATCAGTTTCGTTTTTAACCGACGAAACCAAAAAGGAGGAGGTTCTCTATTCGACGCGTGTATTTTTTTATGTATGATCACGCACAACTTTTCACAGCGCGGTTCGATTCCAATTATTCTTTTTTCATTGGATAAGGTGTACTTCCCATTACAATTTGAACAACGAAATACGTCCCTAAGGGTAGCAAAATGAAGGATATTGATCGTTAACCCTCTGAATTTTGGTCCGTTAACCGATTCTATCAGGCCTAACTTTGTAGTGGGTTTTCCGATTTGGATGATTCTATTATTTATTATTCTATTTTTATTAGGAAGGGTATACCTCATAGTTGATCATATTCCAATTTGGAATGAAATGATCCACCCATATGGGTAGAAAATTAGGGGATGATTGATTTTTCACTTGTGAACTTTGGCACACATATGTAGTTGACATTGACAGACCCTCCTACATCCGTCAAAATGATAACATTCTGTGAAAGGATGGAATTACATACAAAGTGATGAAATCAACTAACCAGAACTTTCAAAATTAATTTATATTATATAACAATAAATAGTTAAAATAGAAAATCATATTATTTAATAGTTAATAGTTGAAGTAAGCTAGGTAAGTAAGTATTTTAGAAGTAATCAAAAATTGGGTGGGTAGTAATTAGTAGATTTCAGCAACAAAAAATTGAAAAATAAAAACTTTTTAACAAAAAATTAAACCGACGAAAAAATCAACTGAAAAGCAAAAAAACTTTTTAACAAAGAATTAAACCGACGAAAAAATCAACTGAAAAGTAAAAAATTAAATAAACCTTCTTAGTCTAAATGATAATTGAGCTCCTAAACTAATGTAAGTAACTGATTTTGAGTCAGCGTCAAACAAACAATTATCGAAGATCATTATCTATGAAAGAAGTCATCAAAACGCAGCCGTGCATCTCGCGGCCATCATTTTACGCTTCACCTAATTCAATTGCTAGTTTGTTTGGCGCCGACTCAAAATCAGTTACTTATATTAGTTTAGTAGCTCAATTATCATTTAGACTAAGAAGGTTTATTTTATTTTTTACTTTTCAGTTCCGTATTTCGTCGGTTTAATTTTTGTTAAAAGTTTTTATTTTTCAATTTTGTGGATAAAATTTACCAATTACTACCTACTTGTTTTTTGATTACTTCCAAAATACTCACTTACCCACCTTACTTCAACTATTACCAGTTAAATAATATGATTATCTTCTTTTACTATTTGTTGTAATATAAATTATTTTCGTTGTTCTGGTTAGTTTATTTCATTACTTTGTATATCATTCCATCCTCTCATAAAATATACTGATTTTGACGGAACAAGAATAATGTCAGTAGCGATCTGTCATTGTCAACTACGTATGTGTGTGCCAATGTTCACAAGTGAAAAATCAATTATCCCCTATTTTTCCACCCGTAAATGTGGCTAATTCTTTCCGAAATCCAAATATGAGGTATACCCTATCTATTAAAAAAAGAATCATCCAAATCGAAGAACCCAGTACAAAGTTGTGCCTGCTAGAATCGGTTAACGGACCAGAATTCAGAGGGTGAGTGATCAATATTCTTCATTTCGCTACTCTTAGGGGTGGATTTCATCTTTCAAATTCAAATGGGACCAAATTCGAAGTACACCCTATCCACTGAAAAAAGAATTATCGGAATCGGACGCCTCAGTAAAAAGTTATGCGTGATCATACATAAAAAAATATGATGGAAAAACATAAAATATACGGGTCGAATAGAGAACCTCCTCCTTTTTGGTTAAAAATAAAATGAACCTTAGTCTAAATGATAATTGAGCTCCTAAACTAACTGAGTTTGAGTCGGCGCCAAACAAACTAGCAATTGAATTAGGTAAAGGTAAAATGATGGCAGCGAGATGCACGGCTGCGTTTTGATTACTTCTTTCATAGTAATACTTTTCAGTTGACTTTTTCGTCGGTTTACATTTGGTACTATAATTATAATCATTCGGGGTGAGGTCTACTTCAGCCTTTGGCTTAGACTCTGGCCCATTTGAATCTTCTTCCTCTTAAGAATATTTTTGATTACTATTTCTGTTCATTTTAGATAAGTTGGCAAGATTAGACAATATCTAGTGAAAAAAAAATGAAAGTGAGGTTATGTTTACCTATTTGCAGTTACCTCTTTGTTCATGCTGGTCAATTATTAGTACCTAATTTTAGAGAACTATTACCCAAAAAACATTTGCAAACAAAAATATAAAACCTTTTTTATTTTCTTCGAGACTGAGTTTGTAAACAGATATATATTTGAGGTGGATCTCCTTATTCTAGAAACAAAGTGACAGTGAATTTGAATCGGATTAATACGCAAAATGCCGAATCCAAAGGATTGTATCTCTAAATTGGGTAAGGTGCTTTCCGCGCCAAATTTTTCATTTCTGTAGTGATTTTATCATGTTTTGAAGCATCTGTGAAAGTTTCATCGAAATACTCGTTGTCCCCATATACGCCACGTTTTCCCCAGAAACATACGAAATTACTAATATAGAGAATTATTAGATTCAGCTTGTATAATATAAATGAGTTTCTGAAGCTAAAAGGAACAACTCACCTACCTGGGGAAATTTGGAATTCTCATAACATTTGTAAAGTGAAAGTGAATGCAATATACATTAATTAGTTTTACCACTTCTATGACTTCCATATTAATTCCGAAACGGAGCTCCAAAAGTGAAGTATGCAATCATTCAATAAATTAAAGGTGACTCATTCTTTGATGTTGATATCATGGAACATGACGGAAATGAAATTCTCCTCCTTCATAAATCATCCTGAATTAATTCTGGTTTTAATTAGTAATCAAAGCATCTACGTTTTAATTACATTCTGTGAAGGGGAGAGTGAGTGGAAGGAATGATGTCACTTGTCTTCGTCTAATTGGGAAACTAATTTTCCTTAACCATTTCCTTAGTCATTTTCCAGAAAAACTACACATAAACTGGTTCAACAAAAATCTGAAAGAAATGAGAAATCAGCTGGAAGCTGTTAATATTGTGAAACAATCTACACAACCACCGGAGGTAATTAGCTGTTACAAAAAAATGACACTAAATTATAAGAAAGCAATTGATGACGCGAAACGAAAAGCATATGAAGATTCCATTGAGAACTCCAGTAACAAATAAAAAGCTATTTGGCAATTGATAAATTCACAGACAGGAAAAAATGCGATAAAAAATAAAACCAACATTTCAGCAGAAAACTTCAATAATTTCTTTGTGAATGTGGGTAAAGATATCATTAACTCAATCCCTCATAGCAACCTTGACTTCATAGAAACACTTAAAAACACACACAGTTCTCCCTGTGTGTGTATAACAAATAACTTAAAATATTCTCGCAGCAGGGACGTTCATGATATGAACGTGAGTATTGTTAAACATCTGGGTGACGAACTGGCTCCAAGTGCTTAGAACAGAACATATATCCAGAAAAACTGAAAACCGCCAAAGTAGTACCAATCCCCAAAACTCGCGAGAACGAGGACATAAATTCCTTTGGACCAATTTCAATACTTCCAGTTCTTTCGAAAATATTTGAATGTTTGCTGAAATCCAGAATTATCTCGTATTTCGAGGAAAAACAACTCTTCGCCAAAGAACAGTTCGGTTACCGAAATAATAAATCAACAACCAAGGCATTGATAAACATTTTGGAAAAAACAATGGAAGCAATTGATGAAAATAAATTTACGTGTGCCACCATGCTAGATTTATCCAAGGCATTCGATTGCGTCACTCATGAATACCTGTTAAATAAATTAGGGGTGACGCACTGAAGCAGTTTGCCTCCTACCTAGATCATCGTCAACAACAAGTGGTTTTACCTTCGGGTGAGCAATCAGGCCATAGAGACTGGTGTTCCCCAGGGGTCCATATTGGGACCTATATTTTTCATCATACTTCTCAATGACCTACCAAAATTTTTGAATGTTCATGCGGTGGCTTTATATGCCGATGACACTACAATTTTGAATATCAGCCTCATGGCTGATATACAACTTGTATCATTACAAGTGAGCTAAAACATATGAATATTGAAACAACAGCGAAAGCTTCGGAATGGTTCTCAGCAAACAATCTAAAATTCAATACTGAAAAAACATACGAAATATTTTTTCTGAATCTAGACTCACAAAAAAGCGTTAAATTATTAGGGATTCATATCGACCCAAAATTGAATTGGAAAAATCATATTGAACATACGGCAAAAAAAAACGAATGAAGTAGTATACCAAATCAGAAAACACAACAAGTCACCACTCTAGGCACTACACTAACATACTATTATAGTAACTTCTATGCTATTTTCGCTTATGGACTTCTATTGTGGGGCAACTCCTCAGCAAGTGAGAGAATCTTCAAAATCCAGAAAAAAGTTGTACGTATAATTGGGCAAGTTGGCCCCAGGGATCACTGCAAGCCGCTGTTTGAAAAACTCAATATTTTAACTCTACCCTCGGCACTCATTTTTAACCGACGAAACCAAAAAGGAGGAGGTTCTCTATTCGACCCGTATATTTTTTTTTCCATCATATTTTTTTATGTATGATCACGCATAACTTTTTACTGAGGCGTCCGATTCCGATAATTTTTTTTTATTGGATAGGGTGTTTTTCGAATTTGGTCCCATTTGAATTTGAGAGATGAAATCCACCCCTAAGGGTAGCGAAATAAAGGATATTGATCACTCACCCTGTGAATTCTGGTCCGTTAACCGATTCTATCAGGCATAACTTTGTACTGGGTTCTTCGATTTGGATGATTCTTTTTTTAATAGATGGTGTATACCTTATATTTGGATTTCGGAACGAATTAGCCACCCTTACGGGTAGAAAAATAGGGGATAATTGATTTTTCACTAGTAAACATTGGCACACACATACGTAGTTGACAATGACAGATCGCTACTGACATTATTCTTGTTCCACATCCGACAAAATCAGTATATTTTATGAGAGGATGGAATGATATACAAAGTAATGGAATAAACTAACCAGAACAACGAAAATAATTCATATTACAACAAATAGTAAAAGTAGATAATCATATTATTTAACTGGTAATAGTTGAAGTAAGGTGAGTAAGTGTTTTGGAACTAATCAAAAAACAAGTAGGTAGTAATTGGTAGATTTTAGCCACAAAAAATTGAAAAATAAAAACTTTTTAACAAAAAATTAAACCGACGAAAAATCAACTGAAAGCAAAATAAAATAAACCTTCTTAGTCTAAATGATAATTGAGCTCCTAAACTAATTAAGTAACTGATTTTGAGTCGGCGCCAAACAAACTAGCAATTGAATTAGGTGAAGCGTAAAATGATGGCAGCAGATGCACGGCTGCGTTTTCATGACTTCTTTCATAGATAATGATCTTCGATATTGTTTGTTTGGCGTCGACTCAAAATCAGTTACTACGTTAGTTAGACTCAATACTCAGCTAAGAAGAGTTTATTACTTCCTTTCAGTTATTTTCGTCGGATTTTTGTTAAAAGTTTTTATACAATGTATTATGTTTGTTAGGGAAAATAGAACTTCACTTTCCTTCAATTCATCTCACCATTGTTGTGACACCAGAAACAAAAAGGATGTACCACAGGCGGAAATTAACGCAGCAACCAATTAATTATACGTCCCTAAAGATTTTCAACTACCAACTGCGCTGAAATATGTCACAGCCAAGCAACTGAAAGCGGCCATGACAACACTTTTATTGAATGAAGCGTTCTATTCAATCGAAGATTTTTTTGCATTTTCGTTCAATGGGACACCACCGTGAAACCCGTTATACATATCTCAATTGAAAATGTTTTTTTACTTTAACGAGGAATATTTCTAATTTTCCTCGGCAAATGTGTGTATGTGTTTATGTATACATATGTGTACGGTGCTTTCTATTCGGTATTTTATTCTACTCTTACTCATTTCTCTGTGACAACCTTAAATATATTCTACATAGCTTGGGCTAATGAATTATTATTATTATCAATAAATTATTATTATTATTAAGCTATTATATTTCAGCATATATTTTCCATTAGATTTAGTAATTTTCGTTATGAGTTCATGATGTGGGACCACAGTTATTATATTTTACTATACAGTTTTTATTATTGGAATCAGTATTTTTCAACAAAAGTTCATGATTTGGAAAGAAAATCATCAACAGGATGCTCGGCGTTTTTCAGATTTTCCAGATTTATCTTAATTCAGGAAGGGGGTGGAACCTCCCTATGTGTCTGGTCAATCACTTTTTTTTAACGTGATGAGCTCAGGGTTTGTTCCGCTCTCAGTTGGGCTCTCTATGTTCCCCCTCCTCCTTTGATCACTAGTTTGGCCCAGGAATATTGTGTCGAGTTTGGTTTTTTTCTTTGCCATCAGCTTGTCCGCTGTGATTTGTCCACCTATTTCTGTTGTTATCAGCGTTGACATTTGGTAGTGCTCGCGGTATCGGCATAGCCACAATTTCAACATTCGTCGTCTTGGGTCTTTTCAATCCGTTTAATGAACTGTTCATGTTTAGCCAGCTTTAAACATCATGTTTCATTTTGTCTGTAACCAGTGCGGATCCAGAGTACTGGTTAGGGGTGATGAATATAAAAATTCTCATATAAGAATATATTTCCAAAAGATATATGAAATAATAAAAACAAATAATAAAGCTCGGTATGCCACAAAAATTTCCAGTCAATAATGTCTGCACAACATAAAAATAATTGAAAAAATTACATTTATATCAATAATAAATAAAACAAACAATATTTTGCATATGTAAAAAATCAAATAAAATATATTCTCAAAAGGTACTTATATACATAAAAACAATGCACTCTTTATCACAAAAATAAAATGTCATCATCATCATGATACTCCACTCTACATAACAAAAATGGTGAAAAAAAAGTTGAGATGTGTCAAGGGACACCCGGATGGAACGAAGTTCCTTTCGATTAATTA
>JAFIRS010007705.1:0-22687 GCA_018342105.1 Gonioctena quinquepunctata | reverse complement strand
GAAAAAATTAAATTTGTAAGAAAAACACTGTTACCTCCTTGGGTTTCCCACACACACTGGAGTGGAGGGTGATGGAATGGCAGACGTACTTGCAAAAAAAAGATGGGCTGGAACACAATTTCTGGGACCTGAACCCTTCTGCAGAATAAGTACCAGCACAATACTGGACGAACTTGAAAAAGAAGTACATAACAAAAGATCCCAATACTGGATAGAATCACAAGGAATAAGGCAGGCCAAGATACTACTGGGAAACTACAACCAGATATCGAATGACTGCACCAGCAACAGTGGAAATAGGCTCAGAATACTAACGGGAAGAGATGCATTGCCGGTTGAGAAGACACCTTGAGAAACTCGGATTAGTAGAGGGTGAAGATTGCTAGTTTTGCGAGGAAGAGGACGAAACCTCTAACCACATTCTCTCAGAATGCATCATCCTGCAAAATCCGAGGGCACGATTCCTTGGAGAACATCAAATAGACGAGGAAGATCTACCCAACCTTTAGCCATCCGACATCCTAAACTCCTTAAAAGCCATAGGACTGGAGGAACTGCTCTAGTCATTGAGACATCCTAAACGGATGAATAATAGGAGGGAACACAATAGACTTTATAGGTCGCAGTGTATTGACACCCCCACCAAATGGAATAGAATGACTCGACGGACGTTGAATGACGTCTGATGGATAAACGTGCAAATTCCTACAAGGCACTCTGCAAATGTTTGTCGCGAAATGGAAAAATATTAACCACTTCACTCAGGCTGACCACCTGAAGATCGGTTTCGGGGTATTTGCCCCTCATCAGTACTGGGTGGTTCAAGCAGACAATGATTAATGTCTGCGGTACCTAACTGAAATGATTGAAATCCATCCACTTCATAGCATTCACTCCAATGGTTAATATTTATTCATTTTGCAACAAACATTTGCAAAGTACCTTGTGGGACTTTGCACGTTTATCCATCGGATGTCATTCAACGTCCGTCGAGGCATCAGCCAGGAAAGTAGTTGTTGTTTTTTAAGGGTATTCGAATGACATACACCTATTGTATTGGTATTTGTAGTTAGCAGTCTTGAGAAATGAGACGTTTTTCATTTTTGATGATTAATCGTCCCTCGAATTCAATATAGTTGGATTTAACGGGAATTAGGATCAGGGAGTAAAACAATTTTTTTATCGCTGTAACCGAACCCACCCCGGTCATATATGATTGGTAAATTTTCTGTTTGACTTTCATTTTTTTTTCAACCTTTATTATTTTTACCCTCTTTTTTCTTTGTTGTGATCGTCTAGACAGTCAGCGCCACTTCTCAGGTAGCAGGATCGGCAATCCATCTGCTCTCAGAAGATAGCTTTTTTTTTTGTTTATCGGCACACAGCCTAGTATAACAATTTTTTTTTGTCGGCACAGCCTTATATAGATAGACCCTTGAGAGGATAGACCCTCAATTTTCCCACGTTGTGTATATATATTTTTTTTTTTTCTTTAGGATACGAAGTTCGGTTCAGTTGAAGGGGAATTAAAGACAAAGGGTAAATAAATACATATATTAAAGCCAAGAGTTACAATCTCAACTTGTTTGAAAACAATTCAACGATTAAAGTATTTAAATTTTTCACCATTCAGAATTGAAAGTTATAAGAGTTCAGCTTATTAGGAAATCGTCTCTGATTTCGAATCTAATTTGATACAACAAGGTGAAGTGTTTCTGAAGTGAGATTTGGACTAGAGGGACAAGGGACAGGAATATATCTGGATTTCTAAAATTGTTCAATCCCCAAAATATATTGCCGGTATATTTCGCGGGTATATTCATAGAGCTGTCATCGCCAATTGAGATAATGAAGACCATAGTACATTTACAGTACCCAACCAAGGAGTTGCTAGACTCATTTGGACCTAGTGACCGGTCGGAGATTGTTTTGTGTGCACTTATACTAGACAACCCGTTACCATCCTCGGCCATTCTTCACAGTGCGTTCTATATATATATATATATATATATATATATATAGAGTTTTCATATATGCGTAAAGCCGGGATCCTTGACTTTGCAGAGAGTAACATTGTAGCACTACAAACCTACTCATTTCAAACATTTCTCAATTCAGCTATAGTATGGTGACATCGTGAAACGATCGATTAATTTCAACAACTCCGAACAACTATATCTTGGCGATGTTTATAATGACGTGATTAAATTTACTAGCTAAACAGATACGTTCCCCAAGTCTATCATCCAATTTTTTTGATTAAGAGAAGATTTCAATATCTAATTCCTTCCTAACTTACTTTATTCTTTAAATTTCCTGATAAGAGTTTTTTTTTCTCAAATTAACAACATTTAATGAGGGAGACTGGGTAATAATGAATTAATCTTGGACCTTAACCAAATTCCTACAGAATTTTCCCCCGACAACCTGTGAGAATAATTCTCTAGTACGTTTGAATTGTCACAACCGTGGGTTTGTCCTGACATAAGCCCAGTGACCAGCTTGGAATCCTTTTGGGTGCACCCATAAAACAAACCGTTACTTTCTCGATCACTTTTCAAGTTTAAGGTTTTTGGCAAGTGGTAAAACCGGGATTTATTTATTTAAGGCAAGAAGTAACATCGGGACCAGATAAATATACTCAGTTCCACTATTTCACCGTTGTGTATAAAAATATTTATAAAACGATTAGATCCAGACCAATTCAACCAAAGAAAGCTGACTCCATCAATTCTAATTGTACTGATTTGAGAGTGACGTGAAAAGACTAATGATTTCTTTGTTCTTAGAGCTTTCATCTAACTGATATGAACAACAGAACGTATACTTAAGACTCAAGGCATATTTGATTCAAATAGTTACGGACCCAGACTCTCGAGAGGTAAGGGGATTGGTGTCGTTGATTCCATCTTGAAAGAGAGGTTCCCTTATTGTGTCGTCAGTACCTAAATATAATTCTATAGCAGAAGATGTTGTCAGGACTAGGACTCAAGCTGGACTCCTTTCTGATCGATTTGGTGCTCGCTTTTATAGGAAAAGGATCGTATCTAGGGAGACGGATTTTGTTTCTAAGAATTCCCAATTTTTGGACTGGAATTTGCTAATATTCGAATTTCCCGAATGGATTTGCATTCTAAAAACTTGCATAAAAGTGATCTAAGATATCTGGTTCACAATTAGAACCAGGTTCCCCTTCTGAATAAATACGGCATCTACCAAATTTCAGCCATAAACTTTGGTTTTTGACGTATTGTTGATAACCCACGCTACAGGACAACTTTTACTTTGTAACTCTATTTTCAACTCTCAAGCTTGGCAAGGTGGGTAGAAAGCATATCAGCTTGACGAGAAAAGTGTATTCTTTCATTTGATATATTGGATTAGTAGAGAAATATTCTAGGAAGATGACAGGGTACATCCCTACATGTTCATAATATTTCCTAGATTTGGTTTTACTAACTCTAAAGATACTATTTTTTCTATCAGCTTTATCAAGAAAGTATATTCTTTTATTCGAAGTGTGAAATAATTAGATAGACATTAGAGAAAATTTGCAGGGTAACTTAGAAGTTGAAGGAAACTCCTACATGCTTATAAAGTTCCAAGATTCGTTTTGTCTACCTGCAAAGTTATTATCATATTGATCAGTTTGAATAATGAAGTGTATTCCACTATTTAGGAAGTCATTTCAGCAGATAAATATTATTGGAACAATACAGGGTATCGTTGAAGTTGAGTTGAGTATCCTCATCTCTATAATGTTCCCAGATTTGTCCTTTCTATTCCTAAGATTGATATTTGTATGCTCAGATTAATCAATGGAGTGTGTATTTCAATTCTAGATGACAAATTGTTAGGAAAATGTGATTGGCAGATGGCAGCGTAGTGCTGAAGTTGCATCGTAGGAAGTACATACAACGTTACCTAAGAAGTGTATGGGCCTCATACCTATGAAGTGATTCATACTCACCTTGTTCTCTCCATACATTCTTAGACTTGTTATCAGTTGTCGTACAATACCACAACTTCAGTTGCAGGAGAGGGAAAATCATCGAAGGGATTAGTTTCTTTTTTGAGAGATTTTTTGAGAGATTTTTCTAGTTTCTTTTTTGTTTATGAAAAGAACACTGCACCTACCCACCGAGATCTAGGGATGTATGTAATCTAACAAGACCCGGGATCACACCGTCTCATCGCTGACGTTTGGGAATAATTTTTCAAAGCAGAAATTACAAAAGTAACGTATAGGTGAAAACAGAGAACATATCTACGACGTACCTGCTATTTTTCCTGCTTGAATTCATTTTCAGAAAACTGTTGAGTAATCGATACAAACTCTTGTCAATAAAAAACACATTGACCTAAATTATATATATATATATATATATTTATATATATATATATATATATATATATATATCCATATATATATATATATATATATATATATTTGTTATGTTATGAAGGAACAGTAATATAGTTTAACATTGTACCAAAATGATAACAACCTATAATTGATCAAAATACAACAAAAAAGTCTAGATTCACAAAATCATTCTGAATTAAATGTGAGCAACAAAATTATAAGCTTGAAACATACAGTATATGAAATTGTATCTAATTAAAAATGGCCAATGGGAGAACAACAAACTTATTGATGACAATAACCAATCAGGGAACAGTATGGTCAGATGTAAGATTAGAAATTGTGGAAAAATAAGAACTGTGAAATCTCAAAGACAATTATCATCAAATATTGTATATAGTTTTAAAGAAAGGTAAAATAATTTAGTTCATAAGTTTTTTCAAATAACCCCAAAAAAGTGATAATGTGACAAGAAAGTGCGCGAGTTTGAAAATTCATATAATATGGACAAAACAGAAATGGTATCCAGGGGATGAAAAAACAGTGCCAGAGGGAGAAAAAAAATTTGAAAACAACGCCACGTACAAAATTTTAGGAGAGATTCCTTTCAAGATTTTCACTAATACAAGGTATTTTGTCTATAATAAACTAACCAATTCAACCTCAAGAGAATTTCGATTAAAATAAATAGGAGAAAACAAGATTACCTCTTATGTACTCCACATAAAACTGTTTCCAAGCTGATTTCTGGGGATTTGTATGGTTCCTTTTGCAATTGGAGTGTTCCTGAGAGTTGTGGATTGAAGAAGGATTTCAGATTGTTGGCATGTATTGTAACAGCGACAATTCCAGCTCCAGGTATAAACTTTTTTAGTGCACATCACAAACTGAATCACTTTCCAACGTAAATCGTATCGTATCTGAAGAACTCTATTTATTTTGGGTATTGAACTATAAAAGAATTCTTCCAACCTCAATGAAAGAGTGAGGTTATGTATACTGTATACATCAGTGTTCTTCATTATTGTCTATGAAAATTTGTCAATTGATCATAGTATAAGTTATTTATCGTAGGCCAGGTTAATATAAGTTTTCCTGAATAAAGGAAATAATTGTTTTCGATACTTTCTGGTTTATTTTCCACAATGATATGATCTGCAATCTTACTTATAAACACTGAATTGAAATAGACATCAAGACAGGGCAGTGGCTTTATTGCCAGGACCGGCTATCTGAGACGAAAGGCGTACCAACTGAGTTTAGTCGTGGTAAGAAAGGGTAATAACAATTGACAGCAACGTGACGAGAAAACAGTGACGTTAGCTAGCAATTATTATTTCATAACAATATATCATACAGGGCGAAAATAATTATCTATCACATATAATATCAATTTGTACCCAAAGCGGGACAAAATAATCAACTATTGTTTTAACAATTCAAATATTATAACAATATATATATATATATATATATATATATATATGTATATTGTTGGTGATTTCTTGAACCTAAGGGTATATTTTTTGGCTTGTTTTTCTTGGGTTTTAGGTTCGTGGATCTGACTTCATAATCTACCTTTGTTCTGGTAAATCTGTAATTAGTTCCTGCTTGAGGTGGATCTCGTCTCATCAGGTTAAACATTACTCTCAGGTAAAACAATGAGTAGTAATTGTACAAATTAAAACAAATACATTACGGTTATTAAAAATGTTTGAAGGTACGGCATTAACATTTTTAATAACCGTAATTATCATTTGTTTTTAATTTGTACAATTTTACTTACTCATTGTTTTTACCTTGTAGAGTTGTAATGTTTTTAATCCTGATGAAGACGAGGATCCACCCGTCGAAACGTAGAAACTGAATTACAGATGTTATACCAGAACAAAGTTGTAATCAATTCATGGAAGTCAGATCCACGAACCTGAAACCCGAGAAAAACAAGCCAAATATATATATATATATATATATATATATATATATATATATATTGAGAAAATTTGATCCTAATTGAGAACTACGGTCAGATATCCAATATTATGCATCTACTTACCATGAAAAAAATATTTTATTGTTTTTACTAACTCTTCTCTGTATTAGCATTGATAATTCATGTCTACAGATCGACAGATCGACATTCAATCTAGGATGCCTGTGGAGTATCAATTTGTCTACACGTCGACATTTAATCTAGGATGCACTGAAAAACAAATGAATTTTTTATCGCAAACGTCAAAACGCTGCTTTGAATTTATAAAATACAAGAAATGGATAATATTGGATATATGACCGTAGTTTCCAATTGTGATCAACTTTTTTCAATAAAGATTGACGATATTGTAAAAAATAAAGGTACTTTATACTCTTGGGTAAAATTTACATTTTCCGACAAACCTCATATACAAATGCAAAAAATATATATCTGATTATTTCATTTTGGGTTTAAGGCCATGCAGAACTTTTTATCAAGAATAACTTTTTTTCATAAAACAAATAATAAAAAAGTTTTCCATATGGTGCCACTTAATTGGACACACTGTATATATATATATATATATATATATATATATACATATATAAACAAATACAGATACTTCAAAATGAAACAGAACACAACAGTGTATAGTCAATAAAAAACTGATCATCTCCCCTGAAATATTCGAGCTCTACATAGATATAGAAAAAACAATATTTTATCCATTATTATTCAAAAATCTGTTTTTCTTTTAAACCTTTCTAGAATATGCGTGTATATTTTTGTCAGGTTTTTTGTATTACTTCTTTGGTTTACGCAATTATCATGGAGATTGATTTGAATCATTTCTCCCAACCAATCTCTTTAAATAAGTCATCTCTTTTTCCAAAATTTCTACCGAATCTAAATCAATATTTCACGATGATTCAAAATATGCGGCAAGTGCTATTTTTTCTCTTTTATTTCTACTATTTTCATAGCAGTCGTATTTGTGTTGATATATTCTGGTTTTTAGGTATTGTTCAATTTTTCCACATTCACAGGAAATACTATATATTACACATGAATCTGATTCAGCTGGTATCTTATCTTTTAACTGCGCGAATAATAATTTTCCTTTAGTTTCCAAATTGTAAGAGGCAAACTTGTGAAAGTCAGTTGAAAAACATTGTTTAATTGTATGCGAGAGTCCGTCTAGATATGGAAATTTAAAATAGTAACTGTAACACCAATTTTTTTTTGGAAACGTTTTCTGCCTATCCGATCTTCGCGTTTGTTAATGATACTGTTAATTAATTTCATGAGATAGTTGTTGTTTTTCAACAAGTTCTTCCTTCGCCTCAACTGAATTTTCCAATTGTCACTAAGAATAAGGTTAGGAAATTAGGTTAAAGACTGTATCAACCTTTTGGCTGAAAGATTATTCTGATAAGTAATTTAAAATTCTCGCCGAATTGGTAGTTTTCATAAACCATTCGCTGACTAATTTTCCATTGTTATCTCTAATGATCTGACGATCCAGAAATAGTAGTTTGGTTTTTTCCTCTATTGCTAATGTGATCTATTTATTTGGGTTGGAACTATTGAAAATATCTAATTCTTCCTCAGATTTGTCAGCTGATATATCAAGAATACAATCATCCGCATAATATTTAATGTAAGTTATATCAAACGGTAGTCCCGATGTTATTTTTAAAATATATAATTAACAACTATATTCGCCAACATAGGACTGGCTGGATTTCCCATTCTGTTTGTAAAATGTTCCATCAAATATAAAATAATTTGAGTTGAAAATAAAGTCGATCAATTTGACAAAAATTTACATTGGAATATCTGTATAACCGGTAATAATTCCCATTCTGATATCAAAATCTCTATAATCAAATTCTTGGGAATATTTGTTGAAGGAGAGAGACAATATCCAAAGAGAGGTAGAACAATATCCTTGGAAAATGCCTTGGAAAATTCTTTGAACTCCATGAAATTTTCAATACTATGGTGGAAAGTTGTTAAATTATGAAGAATTTTATGAATAACACATTAGATAGATTGACAGATGTTGGTGAATTTATACAATTGACGACAGGTCTTAGGTGTGTCCCCTAGTTGTGAGTTTTTCTCAATTCATATAAACAAGGAGCTACGGCAATATGTTTCTTCAACTTCTTCAACTCCTTCGCCTCTTCCAACGTGATGAAACCTCCAGTTTTCAGTGTGTCCACAAGTTCATTAGCCTCTGATTGAAATTTGTGTGTTGGATCACTTTCCATTTTTTCATTAGTGCTTTCGTCTCCTAACATACTTTGCATGCTATCCATATAATCGGTTTTCAACATCAGCATGGTATAGAGTTTCCTTTGTCAGAATTATAATTATTTCCGGGTGATGTTTCAAGAAAATCCTTGTTTGATTATAGTCCCCCGACATGCTGCCAACTTTTTTTTTGTGATGATGATTATGAAAATTCTTTATTATATTTGTTTTCTTCTTCCCTTTTAGGAAGACAACTGATGGAATATTCTAAATCTTTCAAAATTGTGGGAATTGGTATGTCTTGTGTCAATATTATTTTGAATAATTTTTATTATCCAAATAGTAATTTTTATTTCCATATTCAACACAGCTTCCTATCATACGATCTATTTCAAGTACTTGCTGCTCATCATTTTGAATCATCGCGCAATTTTTATTTCGATTCGGTAAAAATTTTAGAAAAAGAGATGACTTATTCAAAGAAATTGTTGGGAGAAATTATTCAAATCAATCACCATGATAATTGCGTAAACCAAAACCTGACAAAAATATACGCGCATATTCTAGAAAGGTTCAAAAGAAAAACAGATTTCTGAATAATAATAGAATTGTTTTTTTTTTCTATATCTATGTAGCGTTCGAATATTCATTTCAACGTCTCTATATATGTTTATATTTTTTTTTTGTTTAAAAAGTTTAAAATATGTGATTTGTGCCAATGTGCTTTTTAACGACAGGAATTTGTATCGATTACTGAACAGTTTTCTAAAGTTGAATTCTTGATCAGGAAAAACTGAATTCTGTCATTTCAGCTTTGAAAAATTCGAAAAGGAAATAAAATAAAACCGAAACGTCAGCGATAAAAAAATTTATTTTACTCCCTGGTCCTAATTTCTGTTAAATCCAACTATATTGAATTATATCTGAGAGATAATTGTTGCTTTGTATTTGCCTACTGCGAAATTAAGGAACGTTATTCAGTTCAATTCGGGATGACTTGTAGACCAGTTTGGCCATATTTGCACCTCTACGGCCCGCTACAGCCCGAACTGAATTAATTGATGTTTCTCCATCTTTCAGCAAACATCTGCATAGTAACTGATTGCATGATTATCCATTAGATGTAATCCAATGTTCGTCGAGGTATCAGCCAAAAAACTAGTTGTTTTCTGATAGACATTCCACCCTAGACGTATTGTCGTCTTAGTAGTAGTGAGCAGTCTTGAGAATCAAGACGTTTTACTTCCACCATGAAGCACCTCGCAACGAGGATTTATAGATTTCGATTTTAATTTTCAAGACAGTAAATCCAAGTAGATAAAAGACACTTCTTACATGCTTTCCACTGCATTGGGTTGACAATACCATGATACGGGTATCTCTATATTACAGCTTGTGGAGAAGCAATCCAAATGCAGTGAACATAATTTGAAAAATAAATGTGTGAAGCTGAATACACTTGTGTGGAATGACAGGAAGTTTTATTTCGTATAACGTGTATATTTCATTAGTTATGCAATGCGCTTTCGACTTTCGTCATCTTCAGTGCTTCCTGAAAGTAAATACTCGAGTTGAATGGAGTAAGAGAATTTCTGAATTAATAAAGTAAATTAAGAAATTTCAAAATTTTCTGGAATTTTTGTTGAGTACTCAGAAGTCAGGTGCAGGAAGTAATATTCAACATGATGTTCAAGAAATTCTAAACTCACTAAACAACTTATACTCTAGAATAAAATGTATCCTTGAAATTGAAATGGATACTAAATTGAATTATTCAGATTTAACCATCATCAAAATTAACAACAAATTCGAGTTCTCCATTTACAGAAAACCTACCCAGACTGATCATGTCATTTCATTCAACCCTAACATCCTATGCAATTGCTGCCTTCAAATGTTATATCAATAGACTTCTGAACATTCCTTTAGGCCCTGTCAAATATATTGGAGAATTCAGTATAATCAAACAGATTGATGTCAACAAGTTACCAACCTTCTACCATCGATAAATTGATTCAGAAATTCAGGTATCGTATTGACAGATAACTAGCGCCCCTGACAGTCCATCCCCGAGTAAATATTTCGCTTTACCTTTCTTCCAGAACAATATTTGCAACGATATTTCCAATTTCATACGAGAATTGCTTCCTGACATAAAGATGTTATTCAAATCGTGTAGAAATTTTAACAATTCGTTGGTTAATTCCAAAGATAAAATTAATAATTTGAAAATAAGTGGTGTTTAGAAGCTTGACTGCTCTGATTGTCCTGCCTCATATATTGGTAGAACTTGTAGACCATTAATAACTCGAATCAATGAACATTTGAAAAACCTGACAAATCCACATTTCGATTCCATTTGAAATTTAGCAACCATATTTTCAGCCCTAATATAAAATTCCATATAACAGACAAGAAAAATGATGTAACAAATCGCCCAGTATTGATTCGGAACGAAAATATTTATTTTTTCCAAAACGTTGGCGATATTCACAAATTCGTTTTTGTTGGTTTGAATGGTCAGAAAGGAATGAAAGTTCCGAACCATTGTTCTGTCTAATGGGTCCGGAGAGATCTCTTTCGAAGAAATTTTATTGCCTTTTTCCGCGGGGTTTAACCGTCTCGGAAGGACACTCATGGTAAATCATTATAATACAGTCAAGTAGGATTCAATATTGCACAAAAAGTTAGTTTTTATCAACGGCAGATATGGGGGAAAGTTATTTTATTATATTTCATATATGCAAATGCTGAGTTACGAAAGATTTTCTTGAAAGAATAATTAGGTTACCGAAAATAATGTTAGAAATAAGTATCTAGATAGGTGAGGAGAAACGTTTTTTGATCCACAAGGTGGGTTTTTGTGTTTTGAAGTGCTCCGTCTTGATTAAAGCGGTAAAATTGATAGAATTTAATTTCAACTCGGTTTCATTTTCTCTATGTTGTTTAAATAAACTTCAGTAACTTTTATATTATGAACGAATATCAGAATTTGTCGAGCTACTCTAGATATACTAAACGTCCAAATCGTCTTATTCGAGCTTTTATTAGAAATCGTTTGTATTTATATCTGTCTATCGGGTTTTCTATGATTGATCTCGACATCAAGAACAACCTCAAAATTTTAAATTCCTACAAGAATAGTGATATATTCCATGGCCTTTTGCCACAGGAAAAAATCGCGGATAAACGTACCGTAAAGAAAGGTTTTCAACAATGGCTCCAAAGTTTTTGATATCTTAAATAATATACTATCAATTATATCGTCGGAAAATTCGGCAAAACCACTAGATAAAGGTTATATGGCGTTTTCTTTAATTTTTTATATTGTACAAGAAAATAAATCCTCGTGTTATTTGATGAAAGTATATATGCGGAAGTTGATAATAGGAATTAAATATAATAAATTGTCATATATTCGTCATGACTCATTGAGAAAAACCTATAGATGAGACGGTATGACTAAAACATAACTTCAGAGTGCCCCGTAGACAATAATAATAAAATTTATTTCTGAAGGTAAATACATCAAATTATCAAGAATTAACTGAAATCTACCTAATGAGCAAATGCTTATTTTGGATTGGGTCGAAAAAACAATGTATTATTCATATGAATATATGTATACATACTATTTACATATATACATTTTTTATAGAAGAATGTTTAATATTCCAACATATTTTTTTCATTCCAGTTATGCCTTTTTTCAACATTCATATGCCCACTTTTGCCAGTTTCGATAGTAATAAATATTATTTCCAATATATAGACAACGATTTAAAAAAAAAAGTTGAGAGGTGTCAAGGGACACCCGGATGAAGGAATTGAAATAAAAATTTTTTTTTTTAAGTTATAATAATGTTTTTTTTATTATTAACAAATATAATGTAATATGAACTTAATCAGTAGGCTCAATTTCAGTACATACGCATTGATATTGTAATATTAAAATATAATTTGCTTTTAAATTTATTAAAGTTATGACGCGTACACTCGCTAAACACACAATAATGGAGAGATTATAACGCGTATGACTTGGTTAGCACAATGGTAAAGAGAGGTTATAATGCGTACTTGCTAAAAATACATAAGCATTCATTATTGTCTGTATAAAATCTCTACTTACCTAACTCCATCAGCAATATCCGGAACTTGTGCAGAAACACTGTCAGGATTCATTATTGTTATTATTTTTTATTATTTATTATGTACAAAAAACCTGTATACACTCAACAAAAATAATCGTCGCGACACCACACTGTTCAATGCGAAATAGAAAGACGAAACGAAAATAACTGGCTTGCTTTCTATGAGAGAGAGAGAGAGAGAGAGAGATAGAGACAGACAGAGAAAGTGTCGTTACAACTTTTGGTCTTAATTTATTCCGTCTAGCCCCCTTTCGCAACGCGCGATAAGGAACTTCGTTCCAAAAAATTATTCTGGTGTTGTATTTGAATTTTCAAAATTTTCGTTGAAATTTCGTAATGTCGGGGATTCAGTATGTTATATTACCTACTTGAATAAATCTTGAAATGGAAATAAAATTTTTTGAATAATTTTCACCACATTCATAGAGTTGACTGATTTCATGGTATTTTCATTTGATCCACCCACCCCGAGTAATGAACCCATATGATATGATAAAATGGAAAAATGAATAAATAAAAATAGTTCAACATATGAAGTATTCTGTCAGACTTTCGAATATATTCATTTAGTGTTGATAATATACCCAGAAGTACAAAATCCACAATATATGCTGAAGTTCACAAAAATAATGAACTATTTGAATGTTAATAATTTGCAAGGAGTATCATCAAAGCGTAGATATACGGGAATATTTTCACTGTCCCGAGTGTTTGTTCAAAGAGTCAGAGGTAGTGGTAAATTTGCGCGGATTGAAAAATAATTTTTGAATCATCTTGCCGGGGAAAAAAATACAACAAATTCAAAAAGGTTTCGACAGCATTGTGAGAAAATCAGTTATATTCCCTCTAGATTCAACAACTCCAAGTACTACGTCCTAATAACCCCTCTCGTGTAATTCTATTCTGTGAAGGACTCTCACAACAATACGCAAATACTACAAAAACATTCCAGATTTTTTACAAAATCTTACAAAATTAGTGGATGTCCTGTTGCGTACTACACAAAACATGTATCTTCAGCTTCTGCCCATTTCAAACCAGTAGAAAACGCTTAAATGGGTAGTTGAGCTGGACCATTTGCGTGGCCACCGATATCACCAGACCTCACTCTGTATGCCTTTTTCCTTAGGTAACATGAAAAGTTCAGTGGGACTTGATTGATCGTAGAGAACAGGCTGCAGTAATAGTGAGAGACAACCATCGATCAAGTAACATAGACTGAGCTGGTGGTCGAGTACCCATCCAAATCTCGTTGTCGTGAACCAAAATTTAAAAAAAATCCAGCGAACAGGAGGAGATTGGTGACTAACTAACCGAACATGTTTGGTATCCAGATATCAGTTGTTGGCTCTCCCCTCGAATTATCAGACGTGTAGTTTTTTCAAACAACTTGAAGCCCCGTCTGCTCAGGTAATATAAGTTTAACTTTCGATGGTAACTTTGCTATTGTCATAAGCGCGAATTATTTGTAGTTATATTGAGGTTACGATGAAATACACCATTCGCAGTTTGCTTTCAGAAAAATCAAAGTAATTGTCATTGATACATTTATATACATCCACCTGGTCTATGAACATGTGATTCGTTGGATTCTAAGCCATTATTAGTATTCTTAAACCAAATATCTATTGTATTACTTCCTGTACCTGATTTGTAAGAACTCAACAATAATAAAAATAAAATTTTCACCTTACTAATAATTCACGAATTCTCTCACTCTATTCAACTCGAGTATTTACTTTCAGGAAGCACTGAAGATGACGAATGTCGAAAGCGCTTTGTATAACTAATGAAATTTACACTTTATACAAAAAAAAAACTATTTCTTTGATTTACTCCAGTATTGTTACGAAAATAAGTACAGTACGCCATGGTTGTTTATCTTCCTCGCAAACCAGAAGAGGTAACGGTCGGGGATTTACGAGACGGAGTTCCAGGAATGTGACGACGTACTGGTCGGCGTCATGCTTTTTTTTTTCATCAAATGATCTCTATAGTCCACGAACCGACAAGAAAGTACCAAGAACGACGATAGAAGTTCGGACAGGCCACGGAAGTTTAGTCATTCAGTGATTCAATTATAGCGCGTTCGAGATTAATTATTTTGTGTGGAGCGGTACGCGGTATATTTTGGGGAATGGATTTGTATTGAATATTCCATTGTGCATTATTGTGTTGTGTTTTCTAGGTGTCATAAACGAGCATTAATCAATCGAGTAATTTTAATAAAGTTAGGAGCCCCAGTTTCGTAACAGTTAAGGTCAGAAGTGAGGATTGTTAGTAGCTATTCGAATACAGTTAATGGGGCATATGAGAATTACACCCTACGACGAGATGGAGGCCGTAATGGAAAGATTAGGCAATAGTTTGCCGAGCAAAAGAGACGACGACGATAGAAAAACAAGAGAAAGAGAAACGTCGACAAAAGGAAGAGGACCGTCGACAAAAGGAGAAGCAGTGAAGCTCTAGTTCGTTCCTTGAAAGTGGAAGCGGTTTTCAAGACTTCGGTATCGATCCAAGAGCCGCCCCAGTTATTGAAATTGAGTGACAGCACAACACAGCTGCTCAGAATATGAAAAGAACTGAAATCCAGGAATAGCAGCGCTACTAACCAATCAAGATAAAACTGCTCCAGATGTAGTTATAGCGGACATGTCGAAAGAGATTGTAGGGTGAGAGTAGGGGAGAGTCGGGTAATGGAAGTCAGCGGGCAATGAGAGTCACCCTCACATCCACGAAACGGTACAGGCGAGCGACGCGTAAACAGCGTCCTTACCCCCCCGCTCTGGCCCTCGGCGCAGCCTAGAACGGCTCGCGCCAGTCAGCGCCCGCACCACTGAAAAACGACGTTTTTGTGTTCCGCTGATGTAATTTTACGTCCAAGCAAATTAGAAGGTAAGTGCCAAATATCTTGCAGTATGCGATTAGACATTTACACGTACTTAGTTAGACGTTCAAAATTGTGATATGCAGTTCAGATTATATCAGTGTGTTGAAGATTTTTTTTATTTTAATTTTTTTCTCATTAGTGTAGTTGTGGGAAATGAGAGTCAGGTGACTTCCATTACCCGCAAGTGATCACTATTGCCCGCAACTATGCATGTTTAGTTACGTTATTTTTATTTCTTTCTAGATGCCGAAAGTACGAGTCAGGACAACTAAAAAGGCTTCCTGGTCTTCTGATAGCCTGGAGAAAGCTATACAGCTTATTGATGGAGGTTATTCTATAAGAAATGCTGCTGAAGTGATGGGAATCCCTTTCTCAAGTCTTCAAAAGAGGGTGAAAAAAGGCTCTGCCTTAGGACCACATCTAGGGCGATTCACTGTCTTTAGTCCTGAGGCAGAAGCCGAGCTAGCAAACTTGGTAAAGAAAATGGCAAATATTTTCTATGGTTGCACTGCTGATCAAATAAAAAAAGTGGCTTTCGAATATGCTGAAAAATTGAATTTAAAGCACAATTTTAACCAAGCTTCAAAAATGGCTGGACGCGATTGGTTATGACTAGAAATAACATTTCTATTCGGAAACCGGAGGCGACCAGCATAAATAGAATCACGGCATTTAATAAAACAGAGTAAGTCTGTTGCCAATGCACACACTTGTGTTCCTCTTATTTCCCGTTCCTCGGGTATTTGTCTAGGATGCGGTGGTGGATTTGTGGGACATTTTTTGTAATGTGCTGCCACACACCCAAAATTCAGAAATTGATTAATAATTGAGAGGACAGTCGCTTCCGTTAGTACAGGTCTATCTGCAAAAGCCACTATGAATAGATTTCTAGTATCTTGTACAGAATTACCCCCAAAGTACCACTTAACGATCTGTACTTTCTCTGTGGTTGTGTAAATAGGCGGCATGTTTCAAAAGGTAATAATTGTCACGGTCTTTTGTTCAAGCAACCACGGCTCGACAAGAATGAGTCGAGTCGCTGTGTCGCATTGCCACGTGGTCAGTCAATGCGTCGGGTGGGGTAACAGAAGGGGCACACAGCAGTGCATCTCTCTTGTTTATGTGGTATTATCATATCATTGCGTTCCTTGTTGCTCGTCTAGATTTCTGTCTATACCCCAGATAAAATGTTTCCGATACTGTATGCAGATGATTGCGCCATTACCGCTCAAGCTGACAGTTTTGAAACCGTCGAACAGAACCTGTCAGAGGCCCTCGAACAGCTTGCCACCTACTATAAGGGGAACCACCTCAAACCAAACCCAGCCAAAACCCAAACCTGCGCTTTTCAC
The DNA here is from genome assembly GCA_018342105.1 of Gonioctena quinquepunctata. NCBI lineage: Eukaryota > Metazoa > Arthropoda > Insecta > Coleoptera > Chrysomelidae > Gonioctena > Gonioctena quinquepunctata. The sequence goes on along the minus strand of JAFIRS010007705.1, from coordinate 5,694 downwards.
CTAAAGAACAGACAAGCTGCAAGAAGGCTACAACTCAACTGGAAAGGAGTGCCCCTGGAACACTGCGAAACACCAAAATACTAGGCGTTACTCTGATAGAGCACTCCCTATAAAAGCACCAAACACAAAGTGCCGCGAGAAGCAACATTGTGCGCAAACTAACGGGCACCACATGGGCGGCACAGCCCGGAATAGTGAGAACCACAGCTCTTGCTTTGTGCTATTCAACAGCGAAGTACGCGTGCCCAGTGTGGTACAACTCTAGCCACGCCAAGCAGGTGGACATGCCGCATCATCACAGAATGTCTGAGACCAACCCCGACTGATAAACTGTATTGCCTTGCAGGCGTGGCCCCACCAGACATCAGAAGGAAAGTGGCGGCCAGGAAAGAAAAGACAAAGGCGGCGACCTCACCAGCCCACCCGCTGTACGAACACCAGCCAGCCCGCTGCCGACTAAAATCCAGAAAAAGTTTCCTGCACACAGCAGATAGCATCGACGGGACACCGCAGCAAGTGAGGTTGGCAATGTGGCGAGAGGAAAACGCGCACCTTAGGGAATGGTTAGCCCCAATATAGATTTTATATTTCTGAATATATGTAAGATGTGTTTGGCACTCTAACGGTGTATAGTTCTTCCAGTCAGGGAGTCGAGATTAGATCTTTCCATTTCATGAAACTCAACAACTGCGCCATTGTAAGATGTCTCTGGAAAAAATTGAAATATCTCACAATGGCGCAGTTGTTGAGTTTCATGAAAATGAAAGATTTTTGGGTCTAAATATCGACTCCTGCTTAAACTGGAACAAACATTGCACTGTGTTAGGTGCCAAACTTGCATCTCTGCACTATATGTTCAGGAATATAAAATCCATATTGGAAAAGCATCAACTGGTACAGATGGAGTGTGCCTCTGGGAAGACTCATCATTTTCTCAAAATGAGGTACATCTGAACCACATCTGTTTCCAGCATCTTCTGCATCGTCATCCTCATCGTCCTGGCATAAGTCGTCAGTGCCAACATCTGATACAGAAGTTTCGTTCGATTCTTGTAATACTTGGTGTTTGCCTTTTAGTGCTCCCTTTTTCTGTATCTTTAGTTCTGTATCTTCAGTCTTTTCCTGTCTTTGCTCTTTTTCTTCCTTTGCCTCCTCTTTCTTCATTTTATTATTTTCTTTTTCTGACAGATTTTCTTTTATTGGTGTTGAAGCTACAATTTTATAGCGTGTTGCTTCTTTCGGCCCTGTCTTGTATTAATAACAGGTGTTTTCTCTGGCAACTTGATTAAATCATGCAATGTAGTACTCATTTGGTTTGGCGTGCCAGGAACTGGTGGTACAACATCTGGTTCAGAATCAAGTGGGACTACTAATTAGTTAGACATCCTAAGAGCTGGTGAATCAATTTGTTTCGAAGTGCTTGGAACTGGTGAGTGAATTTCTTTCGATGTGCTGGGAATCATACTGGTAGCTTCGAGAGATTCATTGCAATCTTCGATTGCAATGGTCTCAGATTGGAGAATTTCTGCAGCGAGGAAATCTTCTTCAGTGAATACTTCCGGATTTAGTGGAGATATTCCAGTTGCTCCGAACCCTGATTCTTCTTTACTAATAGACGCAACATTATTGGATGCTTTCCTAACCAAGGATGCTACGTCATGAGAGGTTATATTTTCTACAAGATGTCTTTTTAAAAATAAGTCACATTTTTTTTGTAGGCCATTTTGAGCGGACCAAAAAAAAGAAACATTTAGGGGCTGCATTCTATGAGACGTGTGTGGTGACAGAGACAACATATGAATGTGATTGGACTTGCAATATTCGTAGACGGAAAGTGGAATGTGACTAGCATGGTTGTCTAGTATTAAAACGATGGGTTCATCTGCAGACGGCTCAGCGTGCTGTTTAAAATCCGCCAACCATTCAACGAAGAGATGCTCATTGATCCAACCGTTGTCTGAGCATTTGTAAAGCGCTCCTGCAGGACCATCCTTCTCGAGTAGAGGAGTCAACCTTTTCCTAGGGAAAATAAATATAGGTGGAATGTACCCACCTGCAGCGCTCATAGCACACAACAAGGTGATGGTTTTTCCTCTCTCCCAACTGGTTATGGATCCCACTCTCTTCTGTCCTTTTGTAGCCAACATTTTTCTGGGAATTTAAACCGTTGAAATGCCGGTTTCACCGCAATTAAAAATATTTTTTGCAACAAATCTGTGCTTTTCCATCAGCTGCCCAAGTAGCTCAAAGAACAGACTTATCTCTGTTTTATTAAATGCCGTGATTCTATTTATGCTAGTCGCCTCCGGTTTCCGAATAGAAATGTTATTTCTAGTCATAACCAATCGCGTCCAGACATTTTTGAAGCTTGGTTAAAATTGTGCTTCAAATTCAATTTTTCAGCATATTCGAAAGCCACTTTTCTGATTTGATTAGCAGTGCAACCATAGAAAATATTTGCCATTTTCTTTACCAAGTTTGCTAGCTCGGCTTCTGCCTCAGGACTTAAGACAGTGAATCGCCCTAGATGTGGTCCTAAGGCAGAACCTTTTTTCACCCTCTTTTGAAGACTTGAAAAAGGGATTCTCATCACTTCAGCAGCATTCCTTATAGAATAACCTCCATCAATAAGCTGTATAGCTTTTTCCAGGCTATCAGAAGACCAGGAAGTCTTTTTAGTTGTCCTGACTCGTACTTTCGGCATCTAGAAAGAAATAAAAATAACGTAACTAAACATGCATAGTTGCGGGCAATAGTGATCACTTGTGGGAAATGAGAGTCGGGTGACTCCCATGGTCCTGCAGGAGCGCTTTACAAATGCTCAGACAACGGTTGGATCAATGAGCATCTCTTCGTTGAATGGTTGGCGGATTTTAAACAGCACGCTGAGCCGTCTGCAGATGAACCCATACTTTTAATACTAGACAACCATGCTAGTCACATTTCTCTTTCCGTCTACGAATATTGCAAGTCCAATCACATTCATATGTTGTCTCTGTCACCACACACGTCTCATAGAATGCAGCCCCTGAATGTTTCTTTTTTTTGGTCCGCTCAAAATGGCCTACAAAAAAAATTTGACTTATTTTTAAAAAGACATCTTGTAGAAAATATAACCTCTTATGACGTAGCATCCTTGGTTAGGAAAGCATCTAATAATGTTGCGTCTATTAGTAAAGAAGAATCAGGGTTCAGATCAACTGGAATATCTCCACTAAATCCGGAAGTATTCACTGAAGAAGATTTCCTCGCTGCAGAAATTCTCCAATCTGAGACCATTGCAATCGAAGATTGCAATGAATCTCTCGAAGCTACCAGTATGATTTCCAGCACATCGAAAGAAATTCACTGACCAGTTCCAAGCACTTCGAAACAAATTGATTCACCAGCTCTTAGGATGTCTAACTAATTAGTAGTCCCACTTGATTCTGAACCAGATGTTGTACCACCAGTTCCTGGCACGCCAAACCAAATGAGTACTACATTGCATGATTTAATCAAGTTGCCAGAGAAAACACCTGTTATTAATACAAGACAGGGCCGAAAGAAGCAACACGCAATAAAATTGTAGCTTCAACACCAATAAAAGAAAATCTGTTAGAAAAAGAAAATAATAAAATGAAGAAAAGAGGAGGCAAAGGAGAAGAAAAGAGCAAAAGACAGGAAAAAAAAACTGAAGATACAGAACTAAAGATACAGAAGAAGGGCACTAAAAAGGCAAACACCAAGTATTACAAGAATCGAACGAAACTTCTGTTTCAGATGTTGGCACTGACGACTTATGCCAGGACGATGAGGATGACGATGCAGAAGATGCTGGAAACAGATGTGGTTCAGATGTACCTCATTTTGAGAAAATGATGAGTCTTCCCAGAGGCACACTCCATCTGTACCAGTTGATGCTTTTCCAATATAGATTTTATATTCCTGAACATATAGTGAAGATGAGTTTGTTCAGTTTAGAGAGTCGATTTTATTCATTTTCATTATGAAACTCAACAACTGCGCCATTGTGAGATATTTCAATTTTTTCCAGAGACATCTCACAATGGCGCAGTTGTTGAGTTTCATGAAAATGAAAGATTTTTGGGTCTAAATATCGACTCCTGCTTGAACTGGAACAAACATTGCACCGTGTTAGGTGCCAAACTTGCATCTTGCACTATATAAGTTATTTGTTGGAACAACCGGGGGATGTTGTATCATATGCAGCAGAACATTTCACACAACTTCGACAGGCTAGGACAACATCCATACTTTATGATGAAACTAGATCTGCAGAAGAACCGCTTTCACCAGACGAATCTACCATTTCCAGAGAAGAAGGTAAGTGACACATACCAATTGCTTTAGGTTCAAACACTTAATGAATGTGACCTAAATGAAATAGTCAACTTTCTTTTACACATTTGTATGTTTTAAGTATATCATAGGGGATCAAATTTTAAACAAGTGGAAAAAAAAATACAATGGGCATTTTTTTTAAATAATTATAAAAGGCATAACTAAGATCAAATAAGTAAGTAGAAATGATTAGAAAACAAAATTTCAGACAATCTATACAAATGCACAAAGGAAAAAATAATGTCTTTAATTCTTTGACCTGGGTTATAGGTACTGTGAGTAGCAGATTCAAAATCTACTATTTTATATTCGCTGCAGGCTTTTGAATCTGCTACTCACAGAATAACCTAGGTCAAACAATTGAATAAAAATATTGTTTCCTTCTTAGTGCATTTGTGTAAAAGCTTGTCTTAATTCTTTTATTCTCATTTTTATTTAGTTCTTTTTAGTCTTTTTAGCCATAATAACATAACACGTCGCCATCTTGGAGCCTCCATCTTGAATTAATGAATTTTGACAAAAATGTCATTATGTCGACCCCAAAAACCCCCCACACCGATTTTGAATGGAATCGGGCTACCTATAATCACAAAACTCGTCGCCATCTTGATCCCAAAATCCCCCACATACCTACCTACCAATTTTTATTGGAATCGTGCTTCGCTTAAGAGTAAAAACAGAGGTGTTGTACCTACTGCGTGCCTTGTACGCAATGCATTCACTACCTGATCCTCAGCTTTTCCCAAAATTTTTTTTGGGGGAGCCCCAGAACCTGTCGAAGCACAAAAGGATAACCGTAGGTGGAAGATGGTCTCATCGCCCGGTGAAATACCACCATATCGACTTTGTGTGCTGTGAAATGGATCATTCCATGTTTCAGTGTTCGGTCGATACTTTCCGGTCTCCCCCCTTTCCTTTTCCCCAACCTCCTTTTTTTTCGGCTAGTAGTAATAATGATGAAGTGTCCTAGAGTAAAACACTCCGGAAGTAAAATACCTCTCCATTCGGATTTCCGGGCGAGAGGTACTCGAGGGGACTCAACATTGAAGATTAATTTTTGCAACATCCGTGGACTCAACAAGAACATCAATGACGTCCACCATCACCTACAGACGAAAAAACCGGATATTCTGGCTCTAACAGAAACACAAGTAAACTCGTCCACTTGGTTACGAACTCCATTCTCGATTCAGGTTCAAAGGTGGAGTCTGCCTTTACGCTAAGGCTAACCTTTCATGCCAGCGTGAAGAGAGTTTGGAACCGAAAGACTTTGATGTGATGTGGTTTAAGCTATCTGATACCAAAGTGACTGTTCCTCTGCTGCCTTTACCTATCACCTAATGAACCTTC
>JAFIRS010007704.1:0-22687 GCA_018342105.1 Gonioctena quinquepunctata | reverse complement strand
ATTCTCAACCTCATTACTAGGTAGATAATACCTACCTTAAATGATATTTCTACATCATGAAAATCTACTCTAAAAGGATTATTGCATATTGATGAGGATAATTACCCTGCACTTCCATGCCAGATTCATAGCAGGTAAGAAGTATGGCTTCAATAGAATAATAGATTATACATTTGGAATATGCGACTTGGGATTATTTTGTTTTTCGTCATAAAATTGTATCGAATCACAAATTATGAATTTTGTCTCGTTGAAAATATTGTAAAAAAGTCTAAATAAATTTATAGGGCCGTTGCTGGCGCGCGTACATTGGGGACTTCCGCCTTGGGCGGCCAAAAGAAAGAAGCTCTTGTACCTATATATGAAATGTAATATACCGGGTGTCAACGTATTCTTTAGACAAGCCATGGTTTCCAGAGTTCCGAGGGTATGAGATTTAATTGGTGTGAAGTTATCCTTAGATTTCTAGCCACACATGCTGACGTAGTGGAAAATTAGAATCTGTGGCTGGGTTACATATTTATCAGCACCCGGACTAAAAATCTGTGGCCGTGAATATTCAACATACATATGTGATCTGGAATTCAGCAGCTTTCGATATCATCATGATATCAGTCGATATCAAACCTGGAATCATATCAATTTATATTATGAAAGGGACCTCTTAAGATGACGTCATTTTTCTACGGAAATGTTTCTGTCACTCACATACCTTTTGATCAAATGTTTTTTTTCAATGGGGATCGCGTCAGTTCTTTCACAACTTTCGTTAAATCAGTACTACTAGAGGTGCGTTCGTGAAAATTATCAAGAATTATAAAATTCCAGGTTGATTATGTATGGAATCAGTTTTCCTGTATCACAGTTTTGTGGAAAATGATTTTTCATCGAGTAATACACTCTTGTAAAATCCAAACAAAGATGTGCGTTCATGCAATCTCAATCATGAAGAATTTAATGATGTTCCGTGGTGATCGTTTTGTCCAGTACAGTTTCGAGAAAATATTTTATCGGGCACGTCAATTCTTTCCCTCTAAAATCAGAATCTCACGATGCTTGATGAAAATCATCGAGTTATAAAATTTCATTCTGATTGCGGTAGTGGAATTGTTTTTTGTCATCATAGTTTCGCGAAAATGATTTTTATTGAGTAAAAATTTTTACATTCGTGAATCATGATGTGCGTTCGCATTTTCATGAACGCACATCATGGGTTTCGGATTTTACGAGGGTAAAGAATTATTGTTACCGATAAAAATCATTTTCGCAAAACTGTATGGGTGACAAGAAAATAATACCACTACCACAATCAACATAAAATTCTCTATAACTCGTATGATTTTCATCAACGCACATCGTGGGATTCTGATTTTACGAGGAATGTAAAGAATTGACGATGCCCGATAAAAAAATCATTTTCTCGAAAGCTGTGGGGGTGACAAGAAAAACGATTCCACTTCGGTGAACATCATCAAATTCTTCATGATTATGGGTTATTTTCATGAACGCACATCCTGTGGTTTGGATTTTACAAGGGGTGTAAAGAATTATTGTTACTCGATAAAACAATCATTTTCCACAAAACTGTGAAGGTGACAAGGAAAACGATTCCACTACGACATTGAGCATAAAATTTTCTATAATTTGTATGATTTTCATTAACGCACATTTTGGGGTTCGGATTTTACGAGGGGTATAAAGAATTGTTGTTACTCGATGAAAAAATCATTTTCTCGAAAACTGTAAAGGTGACAAGAAAAACGATTCCACTTCGACATTGAGCATACAATTCTCTATAATTTGTATGATTTCCATGAACGCACATCATGGGGTTCGGATTTTACGAGGGGTGTAAAGATTTATTGTTACTCGATAAAAAAATCATTTTCGCGAAAACTGTATGGGTGACAAGAAATACAATTCCAGTACCACAATCAGCATGAAATTGGGTTTTAAAAATTCCCGGAAAAGAATAATTTTTCGAAAACGTGGGGTGACAAGAAAAACGATTTCACTACGGTGAACATCAACAAATTCTTCATGATTGGGATTATTTGCATGAACGCACATCTTGTGGTTTGGATTTTACAAGGGGTGAAAATAATTATTGTTACTCGATAATAAAATCATTTTATCGAAAACTGTAAGGGTGACAAGAAATACAATTCCACTACCACAATCAGCATGAAATTCTCTATAACTCGTATGATTTTCATCAACTCACATAGTGGGATTCTGATTTTACGAGGGATGTAAAGAATTGACGATGCCCGATAAAAAAATAATTTTCTCGAAAACTGTGGCGGTGACAAGAAGAAATACAATTCCACTACCACAATCAGCATGAAATTCTCTATAACTCGTATGATTTTCATCAACTCACATAGTGGGATTCGGATTTTACGAGGGGTGTAAAGAATTATTGTTACTCGATAATAAAATCATTTTTGCGAAAACTGTAAGGGTGACAAGAAAAACGATTCCATTACGGTAATCAACCTGAAATTCTATAATTCTTATAATTTTCATGAACGCACCTCTTGTGGTACTGATTTAACGAAGGTTGTGAAGAACTGACGCGATCCCCATTGAAAAAAAAAATTTGATCAAAAGGTCTGTTAGTGACAGAAACATTTCCGTAGGAAAGTGACGTCATCTTAAGAGGTCCCTTTCATAAAATAAATTGACATGATTCCAGGTTTGATATCGACTGATATCATGATGATATCGAAAGCTGTTGAATTCCAGATCACATATGTATGTTGAATATTTCCGGCCACAGATTTTTAGTCGGGGTGCTGATAAATATGTAACCCAGCCTCAGATTTTAATTTTCCACTACGTCAGCATGTGTGGCTAGAAATCTATGGATAACTTCACACCAATTGAGATTCAAACTTAGCGGGGGTGTTGGATTCAAGAATTACATTTTTTTTCAATATTTCATACTCTCCCATCACTTCCGGTTTCACCGAGAACGACCCCAACTTGGGAATTTCAAATGGTACATCCTACGTATTTCCCGTTTTTGGATTCTAGGCATGATTCTGAGTACGATCACATAGTTTTGAGATGAAAATTTGGTACACTTGATTTTTCCGAATAATTTTTATTTTTGCATCTAGAGTGCGTTGGACTTTAACCAATCTGATGGACATGAATGATGAGAAAAAATATTAGGTATTTGACAGTTTTTCAACCTAGTTGTGTATCCGTGGCGGTTTGATATTTCCAAAACCACTAATTGTGAAAATGACAACATCTAGATTCTAACTTTCACGACGAATCCATTGATGGTTTCGAATCGAAAATCGGATGGATAACAATCCTAATACACTAATTATTTTTCGAAAAATTATGAGGAAATTGGGGTAAATCGCTCATCAAGTATGTTGTGGATACAAAATTGAACGAGGAACCAGATTCATAACTTCAATTTCACAATAAGGTAGGTAGGTATAATCATTTTGCTAATAACTCAATTTTTAAATAAGGTAAACATGTCTTGATGAAATTCCATTCCATTTTTCCAACGCAAACATCTTTCGGTAAGTCTACTCATCAATTTCGGAAACGAACAGAGTGCTCACTTAATTTTTCAGATTTATTCCCATTCTCACCACAGAATTCTCATTATTTGGTAAAAACTAAAAAAATGAAAGTGTGCTATGGAAACAATAATAACTTTGACAAGTAAGAAATTAGTGCTTCTTAGCAAATATATACAGGAAATGTGGAGTTGTGATACTAAAAATGAAATTTAACCTAGTTTCATAGGTTATGTGGTCAATATAGTAATTCATGAAAAGTTCTATCAAAAAGGGTTCTCTGAAAGTTTTAATTTAATTGCACTGTAGTAACTTTTTATGGTTTCAAAAAATACCTGTGACTTCTTGTAACGAGAATGTTCAGTGTTTCGGATTTCTCCCGTTCTTGGAAACTGCAGCCCCTTTGTCGACTGTGACTTCGCCTCGTACTGAAAAATCTCCAATGAAAAAAAACGTAAGATTAACTCTGCATCTGGGATCTTTTATTGCTTTTGTTCTTTATAGTATTTCCCATATTGTCTAGTCAAAAAACTGTTTTTCTAATAATAATTCTAATTTTGAGTTTTCAAAATTTTAATTTTCTTCATTCATTTCATCCAAAATTATTTTTCTGTTCTCTCTCGCTTAGCTTGCTGATTTCTCTCCCTTGATACCAACATCCTTTGTTTCCTTCTCGAATTTTCGATTTTCACGCTCCTTTTTGTTGCACTTCTCATTATTTTCACCTTTTTGACAGTTTTTATTTACGAAACATTACATACCATTTACAAGACATGTAAAAATCATTCTTTTGTCGTTTCTGCTTTTCATATATTCAAAATTCCTAATTTTGCATCATGATCTTTCCTGGCATCTCATTGGCTATTGTGTTCAGATCCAATTTCATATACACAATGTTCGAAATTTTAACATTTTATAGACCAGGGTCGATAATTTTAGAAACCAAAAAAAAATAATAGTAGGATGAAACCCATTGGAAAAGGAAGGGAACATAACAAAAATGAATGGAAAAATAATTTACGGGCGATCTGAGATCGGAAGGGGTGAGTTTTCAAGGGTAAAAACAGTTTATCTCGATTTTCGGCAAAACTACAAGTCCTATGGAAAAAGGCTAAGTTGTAGGTAATAAAAATATCTACAACTTTGGTATTCACACTTTTTTCACATAATCTAAAAATGTATGTGAAAAATTCAAATAACCAAGTTTTTGGTTTTTTATTTTTATCTTTTACAAAAAAAAAATTGTTCACGAAATTCAGTAAAAACTTACCTTTTTATGTCCCAAACACACTGTAATTTTTTTGATTTGAAATATTCATTTTTCCACCTTATTTTGACTCAATATCGAAAAAGCACCCTAATTTTCAATCAGAAATTCTCCCGTCAAAGTATCAGGTTTTTCAAAAAAGTCGGTGGGCTTTTTGTTCGTTGAAATCTCTACTTTCTGATGCTGCAAAAAAAATATACATTACTATGGTAAATGTTCTCAGAAAATGCAAAGAAATAACAGGTAGTAAGGCCCAGACCCTCCTAGCCCCTTCCCCACTCCTCTATGAAATACCTTTTGATGGGCTAAAATTATGCGTAGGTCACTCAGGTATATAAGTTATCTCAAAATAGCAATAAATAGGCATCTACGCATATAATTTAAAGAAGATTTTACAACTTTCTCAAAATATTGTAGATGTCTTATTAAATTCGGATTCGAGTTTTTTTCGTTCATCAATAACTAATAAATTCGTGTACCTAGTGTGGCTTAGGTCATCAAATTTTTCAACAAACATTTATACAAGATATGAAAAACTGGACATGCCATTAATTTATGAGGCATGCAAAAAAAAATCAAGGAACGCAGCAACTTTGTACGTATGCTGGAAGGTATCCCAACATCCATGTTTTCATTATTTCCCCGTTGTGGAGAAACAACTCAGTTAAGAAACTCCCAACCGCTAGGAAATTATCCATGAGTTACAAATTAGTCAGCCTGCCCGAACACCTGATATTTAGATTTTTTTGTTTCATACACCGCCTAAAATATTTCATGGTATTATGGGTAGTATGAATTTTTTAACCGACCAAATCACAAAGGAGGAAATTCTCTAGTCGACGCGTATATTTTTTTAACCGACGAAATCAAATAGGAGGAGGTTGTCTAGTCAACGCGTATTTATTTTTAAATTTTTTTTCAAAGTATGATCACGCATAACTTTCCACAGAGTAGTTTGATTTCGATGATTCTCCTTTCATTGGATAGGGTATACTTTGAAGCTGGGTTCCATTCGAAATTGAAAAAAAATGTTACCCTTAAGGGTAGAAAAATAGGGGATATTGATCGTCTATCCACTGATTTTTCACCCGTTAACCGATTCTACCACTCATAACTGTACTGGTAAAACCGGTAAAACCGGAAGTGATGGGATAGTATGAAATATTAATTTTTTTCCAATTCCTGAACCCAACACTCCTGAAGAATGTGGTTGGTTGATGATAAATACAACTTCCAATTTTACGAAATTGTATAATAAATATACTTGATACAAATATGCACCAGCCTGATGACTTTGTGGAAATGTCAATAAAAATTTATTTTCAGTTCTGTCTATCTGACTTTTCTCCCGGCAACTGTCACTGCTGGTTTCTTATACGACACTCGAAACAACTTGGCGAGCTGTTGCCAAAAGTACAATACCGAACAACTCCTGCCAAGTTTTTATCTCATATTCTCGGAACTCTGGAAACCATAGTTCGTCTAAAGAATACGTTGACACCCGGAAACGACCCCGTCTTGGGAATTTCAAATGGAACACCCTGTATATATGAGTACGATCACATAGTTTTAAGATGAAAAGTTGGTACATTTTATCAGGAGACTTTTTATTTTTGCATCTAGAGTGCGTTGGACTCACTTCAATCATTCTGATAGACATGAATGCAGTGTAAAAATTATTATATGACCGGTTTTTCCGCCTAGTTGAGTACCTATGGCGATTTGATATTTTCAAAACCACTAATTGTAAAAAAAGTTATTCTAATGACATTTTTTAGACACAGATTCCTTGATTCTAATTTTCCCGACGAATCCATATTGATGTTTCCGAATCGAAAATCGGATGGATAACAATCTCAAAACACTACCTAATTACTTATTTGTCGAAAAATTATGAGGAAATTGGGATACCAATATCACTCATCAAGTATATGCTATGGTTAGAAAATTGAATGAAAATAAAAACCATCAATTTTCACATAAAAGTTCATACTCCATTCCAACAAAAAAAACGACCCATAATACCACGAATGCGATTTTGTAATATGTTTGAGGCGCGTGGTGTAAGTTACAAAATGATGTCACGCTAAGGCAGCAAGATGCAACGGAGGATCGCCGACACCCGATACCCCAAGCGCCGTCAGCAAGAGATAAGCCCGCAAGCGGACGACGACTTTCATATAATTTATATACCAGTCTGACTTTATTCTTTGATCAAATAGTATCATCCATATATTTTCATTGTTAGTATTTTATCGAATAAAATCCAATTTTTAAAAAGGCATACTTTCGTAAATGAAATCTAACTGGCGCAGTCGGTAGGATCGCGAAAGAGTCTGTCTATAGATCCTCATCGTTTTCTAACGTTTGTTCGCGATTCTATAAAAGAACTTCATCCGAAAGTGTGTCGAGAGTGACCTTTGAAGGATTACTTGAAGAATAGCGGAAGAAAAGGAATGCAGCTGATCATCACCATTCTTCTGTGAGTAGTATTTCATGTCAGATTCCTCTGTTCCTAATCCTTGTTGCGATCCTAGTGCAGAGTTAGAACTAAGCAATCTTTTAGTGAATTTGAATATTTCAAGCGATAATCAATCAATTGAAGTAATTGAGATCATGGCACCACCAACATTTGAGGTCAAAAACTTATGCATTCTACCTAATTTTGATGGACACCCGAACGAGCTTTATGACTTCATCAAAGTTGCATCTACCCTACTTAATCATTATTGGGACCCCGCCAACGCAGGGTGCATCCAAAATATTCTATTACTCCAAGGAATAATAAGCAAGTTAATCGGACGAGCCAAAGAAGTTGTCTCAATTTATGGGTGCGACAACTGGGACAGCATAAAAAATCGTGATGAAAACTCACTCACACGGGATCTAGTTGATTTGAGACAATTCCCAATGAATCACCTATCCAATTTTATGAGAAATGCATGGGACTCCTCAATACGATATGTTACTATATAGACCTCGATCATGATGACGCAGCTTCAAAGAGAAGCAAGAAGGAATTTTTCCAACAACAGACATTGACCACATTTTTGGCTGGTCTCAAGGAACCACTTGGTGCAACCATTCGAGCAATGAGGCCACCGAATCTATCATCTGCAATCCAATATATACAGGAAGAGAACAATATTCGATACCTCCAAAGAAATCACGGACCACCACAGATCCAGACAGCCAATAGAAACCCGATGCCTACAATGACACATCGCTTCTCTAGACCACAAATGCCAACGTACGCCCCAAATTTTGGACCAATAAGTTATGCCAACAAAACGCCACGCCCCTTTCCACAGGGACCAATCAATATCTCACCAAGACATAACCCTCCAGCACAACGTTTCTTCACAAACCAACAGGTTTTTGGAAAACCTCAAAATGTTTGGGCTACCAGAAACAATCCAAACAACCCAAGTACATCCCAGCAACCAAAACCGACGCCGATGAGCGTATCTACAAGGAATACAGGGCCATTGACTCAAAATCGAAGACAATTCCAAAACTTCCAAAATTTCAGGAGCCAACCACAGCAAGGACCGAACTTCACCTCCGAAGAATTATTCAATATCGAACAATATGATCAATATAATGGCGAAACATCAACCAGTCACGAAAATCTTGGACACTTCCCAGAAGATGCTCCACCAGAAGATTATACCGAAGAACCATTAGAATATGTACAAGAAGCATATGATGGAAATTTTCACCAGGAAAACGAAAACATACCCGAAACTTAGTAGAACTCCATACCTTCGCAGACAAAAAAGAGCTACCATATTCAACCATAGCTCAACCACCCTTGGAACTACTCATCGATACCGGTGCAACAAAATCATTTCTCAATCCTGGAATCGCCTTTCAATACTACAGAGACAAAATCAAATATGAACCATTCATAGTAACATCAATTTTCCAAAATTATTCACAGGACTACTGTGCCGACATTCCAAGTTTTTCTGAATTCAACAGTGACCTTGACCTGAAATTTTACCTTTTTAAATTCCACAAAACCTCCGATGGACTGATTGGTCTAGATAACTTAAAATTGCTACAAGCTCATCTGAATTGACCACTCAACACTCAAAATTGCCAATTGAATATTATGAAACCAATAACACGGAATTTCACTCAACTTAATTGGATCCACATACTGTGACCCGAGTTAGACTCCCCGTAAAAGAAAAGGAAGGAAAAATCCGCTTACCCTACCGGAACATACATGTTGCAATACTGAGGGAAACACTGACAGAAGCATGCAATGGACTTGCATGGGCGGAACTTGTGAACAAGAGTGATAAGGAACTCCAGCTCGCTTTGACGGAACCCATCGATGCATCTGCAATCGATCTAGACGAATATCACATATACAACGCAGACATTCAACCCACAAAAGGAGGAAACATTGACGTCAGAAATTGTATCAGGACCGACCACATGAATAACGAAGAAAAACACCACATACTCAAATTATGTCAAGATTTCTCGGACATCTTTCATCAGTCAAACACCCCTCTGACCTTCACGAATCAGGTAAAACATCGGATAAAAACGAAGGACGAAATCCCAGTATACACGAAATGGTACCGGTATCCCCATGTACATAAGCCAGAAGTCCAGAAGCAAGTATCATCCATGCTTGATCAAGGTATCATTAGGCCAAGCGAATCACAGTGGTCTTCACCGATCTGGGTTGTCCCGAAAAAACCGGACGCCTCTGAAAAGATAAAACGAAGAATTGTTGTGGACTACAGGAAAATCAATGAGAAGACCATCGATGACAAGTATCCACTCCCAAACATCTCTGACGTCCTAGATAAATTGGGCAGCTGCCAGTACTTCACAACTCTAGACCTCGCAAGTGGATTCCACCAGGTAGAAATGGCCAGAGAAGATATACCCAAAACAGCTTTCAACATAGAGAACGGCCACTACGAATATGTCAGAATGCCTTTTGGGCTGAAGAACGCTCCTGCAACCTTCCAGAGAGTTATGGATAACGTCCTCAAAGGGTTACAAGGTCATCTATGCCTCGTGTACATGGACGACATAATCATATTTTCGACATCCCTTCAAGAACACATAATCAACATCAAAAAGGTATTCCAAAGGCTACAAGAAACAAACCCCAAGACACAGCTAGACAAGTCCGAATTCTTGAAAAAAGAAGTGGCGTTCCTTGGCCATATCATCACCCCAGAAGGAATCAGACCAAATCCGGACAAGATCCAAGCCATAAAAAAGTATCCAATTCCACGAACAACCAAAGAAATGAAGGGATTCCTTGGACTCGTGGGTTATTATAGGAAGTTCATAAAGGATTTGGCAAAGATATCGAAACCGATGACAGCCTGCTTGAAAAAGGACGCTAAAATTGAGCACACTCCAAAATTCATCGAGAGTTTTGAAACCCGCAAAGAAATTCTAACCAATGAACCACTCCTCCAATACCCAGATTTTTCTCGACCATTCAACCTTACAACAGATGCGAGCAATTTTGCGATTGGAGCTATTCTGTCACAAGGGCCGATCGGAAAAGACAAGCCAGTAGCCTATGCATCGAGAACGCTCACAGATACCGAAATCAACTATTCCACCATTGGAAAGGAAATGCTTGCCATCGTATGGGCCACGAAATATTTCAGGCCATACCTCTTCGGGAGAACCTTCAAAATTCTGTCAGACCACCGCCCACTCCAATGGTTATTTTCACTCAAAGACGCAAATTCCAAACTCGTGAGGTGGCGGCTCAAATTGTAAAAATTCGACTATGAGGTCGTGTATAAAAAAGGCAAAGAAAACACTAATGCCGATGCACTATCCAGAGTGGAAATAAACACCAAAGAAGCTTTTAGCCTCAATAAGTTAATGAACAATTTCAACAAGAAACTTTCAAAACCAGAAGAAAATGACGCATCTATGTATAAAAATGCACCTCAAGGAGAGACACAAGAAATTGATGAAGATCGACAAAACCTACTTCAACGGAAAACCAGAAAAGAATGTCTGAAACAGACACCGCCGACGAAGAAATACCTAACCGACATGACCTACCACAAGGCAGCAAAAGTAATCACTCTGAAACCGATACAGCAGACGAAGAAGGTTCCAATCAAACCGTTCACACTAATCACGAAAACCCAACATTCGAAATACCAATATCAGAAAAACCAATCAATATTTACAAAAATCAAGTACTCTCAAATCCGTCAACTATAATCCATCGATACCCGTCATAGAATACACCTTCCCCAACAAACAACATATTCACGCCCAGATAGGACTAGATGACGTAGAAAAATCCTTGTTCAACTTTTTCAAAGAATACATATCTCCAAAGTCGAAATACGCTCTACTATTTCTTCCAGAGGAAAACTACCAACCAACGTGCGACTTGCTCCGAAGGACGTTCAAAAACACAGCGTACGACCTTGTCAAATGCAACCAAATATTGGAAGACATCACTGATCCGGAAAACCAACAAGAAACCATAAAAAATTAGCACGAAGGTAAAACTAACCATCGTGGGGTAAACGAAACAGACAGCCAAATTAGACAACGCTACTATCGGCCTTCCCTGAAGAGCGACATCCAAGAGTACATCGACCTCTGCGAAACATGTCAAATCAATAAATAAGACAGACATCGACCAAAACCAAAATTTATGGTAACTCCTACACCAACGAAACCCTTGGAAATTATCCATATCGATACATTCCAAGCTAACAGCCAAAAGTTCCTTACCGTTGTTGATGCCTTCTCAAAATACGGACAAGCCTATCCAATAGAGGGAGCAAACGCTGTCAACGTACTGAAAGCCCTTATGATATTTATCACCCACCATGGGCTACCCCAAATGATCGTGTCCGATAGCGGCACTGAATTTAAAAACGGACTGATAAAAGAATTCGTTGACACTCACAAAATTCATATCCACTACACCACGCCTCAAAGTCCCCAATCCAATGGCATGATCGAACGCTTTCATTCAACGATAATTGAACATCTCAGGATACTGAAACACAACAAAACAAAATTTGACATTATCGAGCAGATGCTGTACGCCATTTTAGGATATAACCACTCAATCCATAGCGTCACAAAAAACGAACCAATTGATGTTCTCAATGGGCATCTGGACACACAAGATCCATTCGATATCGATATCAACCGAACCCTCATCAATAATTACACTCAACAGCATCGGGAAAAAACCAAAGAGATCTACAAAGAACTCAACCAGAGGGAGACTAAAATCAAAGAGAGGAACATAAATAAACGCAACGCTAAAAGAGAAACCCCAATCACTCACAAACCCAGTACAAAAATGTATACAAGGACCACCGGAAAACGCAACAAATTACTTCCACGATTCACCCCCAGATTTGTTAAATCCAATGATCCAATAACCGTGACCGCAACATGTCACAAGAAAAACATCAAACATAAGATGAAAAAGAAAACTGATCCGAGAACTATGTTACAGATGGACCCTGGCGATGGGACAAGAGATAAAATTCTAGACCTGAAAGAAAACCCAGGGATCCTCTCCCTCAAGCTGGGACCAGCAAAAATTCAAACTAGTACACACACTTCATCCATTACTATAATCTGACACCGATAGCCCAAGAAATCGATGCCATCCAAAATCAATATGAAGCAGTTGCCATAGCAATAAATAACGGACTAGTCGTCCTTATTGGACCAATCTTCAAAACTTCATCCAGGGGCTCCAATACCAACTTGAAGCAGTTCACCGAAAATTCCAATCAATATATCCATTACATCGAAGAAAAAGAGCATTGGTCAATGCCCTAGGCAGCATAGTGAAAGCCATATCCGGAAATCTAGATCAAGATGATGCTGAGAAGTACGACAGTGCCATATCCACCCTCCAGCGTAACCAGGTGAACGTGATCCAACAACACGTATCGCTAACAACGAAACTGATCGAAAACTTCAATACAACCGTGAATCTTATAACGCACAATCACGAAGTGATCGCTTTAGAAATCGAAAAGGTGCGTTCTGAACTCAATACATTCGTCTACAACTTCAATGACTACATGATAACTCGAAATATTCTCGATCAGCTGAGCCTTTCTTTGCAAATCACACTACAACTACTTATCGACCTCGAAAATGCAATCACCTTCGCAAGGATGAACACCCTGCATAACAGTATAATCAAACCCGATGAATTGAAATCTATAATCGATACCATGATCAGAAACCATCAAGAAGAACAACTGCTATATACAACCGAAAATGAATTATTGAAATATTATGACGTCATTTCCATCGATGCATATTACTCTAACGATATGATTGTCTTCATACTGCAATTTCCTCTATTACACCCCGGATCATTTACACACTATCACCTATACTCAATCCCCACCAGTAATTGCACCACCATCATTCCACCCGCACCTTACCTGACTATGAATACTGCATTTCATCAGTACGAAAATGCACCGTGCAGAAATATCAACCCAGGGTACCTGTGCCACAGCAACTCCATACAGTACGATACCACATCAAAAGACTGTATTGCCCAAATCCTTCGACTTTCTGACGATGCAGCATTCTGCCAACACGTCCCTGTTACGATCAATACCACTCTAATCGAACAGCTGACTCCAGGTCACTATATCGCTATATTCCCAGAACCAACAAAAATATCAACCCACTGCTCCGCCACTGGAATTCTGGTTCTACACGGGATATTTCTGATAGAGCTGTCAACTGGATGTGGATTTAAAACACCACGCGACGCCTACATGAACTCCAAGAAAGTCATCCGAGAACAACCACTGACCCTTCCAAAAATTCAAACTGTTCCAGTACACCCCAAGGAAGGAATCAAACCCATTCACTTAGAGAAAATACCACTCGATGAACTCCATAAGCTACATGATATACAGGACCACATGACACCCCTATTCTACGAGCAGGACTCAGACTACACCCATCTTTGGACAACCCCGGTATACATCGCCGTTGCAGCAAGCGTGGGCATCCTTTGTTTCAAGTATTACCATTGCCTACCATGCCAGAAGAAAGCTACCACGACGCCACCATCAGAGCCACCAGTTCTGTTCGTCCCTTACAAAACTTCTTCAGGGGATGGAGAAGTTACAAAATGATGTAACGCTAAGCCAGCAAGATGCAACGGAGGATCGCCGACACCCGATATCCCGATCGCCGTCAGCAAGAGATAAGCTCGCAAGCGGACGACGACTTTCATATCATTTATATACCGGTCTGACTTTATTCTTTGATCAAATAGTATCATCCATATAATTTCATTGTTAGTATTTTATCGAATAAAATCCAATTTTTAAAAAGGGATACTTTCGTAAATAAAATCTAACTTGTATGAAACACTCGTTTTTTTACATAACCCCAACAAAAAAGACTAAAATATCAGGTGATCGGGCAGGCTGACTAATTTGTAACTCATGGATAATTTCCTAACGGTTGGAAGTTTCTTAACTGAGTTGTTTCTCCACAACGGGGAATGAAAACATGGATGTTGGGATACCGTTCAGCTTTCAGTATACGTGCAAAGTTGCTGCATTCCTTGAATTTTTCTTGCATGCGTCATAAATTAATGGCAGCTCCAGTTTTTCATCTCTTGTATACATGTTTGTTGAAAAATTCGATGACTTAAAGCTCACTAGGTATACGAACTTATTAGGTTATTGATGAACACTAATTTTTTACTTGTCAAAGTTATTATTGTTTCCATATCACACTTTTGATTTTTAAAGTTTTTACCAAACAATGAGAATTCTGTGGTAAGAATGGGAATCAATCTGAAAAATTAAGTGAGCACTGTTCATTTCCGAAACTGATGAGTAGACCTACCAGGAGATGTTTGCGTTATCGGAAAATATAACGATATAATATACTTATACAGAGCGTTTCATCAAGAAATGTTTGCCTCATTTAAAAATTGATTTATTAGCACCTACCTGCCCTATTGTAAAATTGAAGTTATGAATCTAGATCCTCGTTCAATTTTGTATCCACAGCATACTCGATGAGCGATTTACCCCAATTTCCCCATAATTTTTTATCAAATAATTAGTGTTTTAAGATTGTTATTCATCCGATTTTTGATTCGAAACCATCAATGGATTCGTCGTGAAAATTAGAATCTAGATGTTGTCATTTTCACAATTAGTGGTTTTGGAAGTATCAAACCGATACGGATACACAACTAGGCCGAAAAAACCGTCATATACCTAATATTTTCTCTCATCAGTCATGCCCATCCGATTGGTTAAAGTCCAACGCACTCTAGATGCAAAAATAAAAATTATTCTGAAAAATCAACTGTACCAAATTTTCGTCTCAAAACTATATGTGATCGTACTCAGAATCATCCCTAGAATCCAAAAACGGAAAATACGTAGGATGTACCATTTGAAATTCCCAAGTTAGGGTCGTTTCCGGTGAAACCGGAAGTGTGGGAGAGCATGAAATATTGAAAAAAATGAATTCTTGAATCCAACACCCTGCCAAGTTTGAATCTCATACCCTCGGAACTCTGGAAACCATGGCTTGTCTAAAGAATACGTTGACACCCGGTATATGACATTTCATATTTAATAGTGCCTCTTTCTTTTGGCCGCCCAAGGCGGAACTCCCAAATGTACGCGAGCCAGCAACGGCCCTATAAATTTATCTAGGCTTTAATACAATATTTTGAGCGAGGCAAAATTCATAATTTGTGATTCGATACAATTTTATGTATTATCTATTATTCTATTGAAGCCATACTTTTTACCTGCTATGAATCTGTGCAGTGTGCAATAATCCTTTTAGAGTAGATTTTCATGATGTAGAAACATCATTTAAGATATTATCTACCTACTAATGAGATAAAATGAAAATTCTCCTAAAAAAATCAAATATACCAATTTTCCATCTTAAAACTATGTGATCGTACTCATATATACAGGGTGTTCCATTTGAAATGCCCAAGTTGGGGTCGTTTCCAGTAAAACCGGAAGTGATGGGATAGTATGAAATATTGTTTTTTTTCCGATTCCTGAACCCAACACTCCTGCCAAGTTTTGATCTCATATCCTCGGAACTCTGGAAACCATAGTTTGTCTAAAGAATACGTTGACACCCGGTATATATATATATATATATTGTTATGTTAGGAAGGACCAGTAATATATTTTAAATGTGAAAAAGAAATAAATATTTAATAGTTATAGTTCATGAGATATTGTTTTTACATTTTTTTGAGATTCTATTTCCTTTATGAAGCCTCTGTATAATATTGATAGGTAAATATATGCAAATACTATGATGCAATCATTTTCTTGCATTTTCAAAAAAGATTACAACATATAATTGTTTGAAATACAACAAAAAGTCTAGATTTACAAAATTATTCTGGATTAAATGTGATCAACAAAATTATAAGGTTGAAACATACAGTATATGAAATTGCATCTAACTAAAATAGCCAATGGGAGAACAAGAAACCTCTTGATGAAAATAGCCAATCAGGGAAGAGAGGGAAAAAATTTAAATTGTGGAAAGAAGAACACAGAAACAAAATAATTAAAGAGAGATGGTTAATAAAAGATTTGAAATTGTGGAAATAAAAAGTAAAGTGCGACAAGAAAGTGCGCGATTTTGAAAATTCAAATAAGATGACAAAACAGAAATGGTATCCAGGTGAAGAAAAACCAAAGCGAGAGGAGATTGAAAAAATTTTTAGAAAGAAGCCACGTACAAAATTTGAGAGAAAGAAATTCAGGATTTCCATTAATGATAGTAGTTTTTCCTGCAATAACAAACCAATTCAACCACTGGATAATTTCGACACAAAATAAATAAGAATAAAAGAAGATTACCTTTTTTGTTCTCCACATGAAAACTTGTCCAACCTGATTTCGGGGATTTTGGATGGTTCCTTTGCAATGGAGAGTTCCAGAGAGGAGTGGATGAAACAGGATTTCAGATTTTGGCCAGGTAATGCATCAGCGACATTCCAGCTCCAGGTATAAACTCTTTTAGTGCACATCACAAACTGAATCACTTTACAAAGTAACTCGTATATCTGAAGAACTTATATATAATTTGGTATTGAACTATAAAAGAATTATTCGAACTCAAAAGAAAAAAGTGAGGTTATATTTACAATATCCATCACTGTTTTTCATTATTCTATGAAAATTTGTCAATTGCTCATAGTTATAAGTTATCTATCGCAGGCCAGGTTAATATAAGTTTTCCTGAATAAAGGAAATAATTGTTTTTGATAATTTCTGGTTTACTTTCCACAATAATATCTCACCGATGAACACTGAACTGAAATAGTTCGAATGACATCAAGACATGCAGTGGCTCTGTTGCCAGTACCGACTCCTGAGGCGAAGGCGTTCCAACTGAGTTTAGTCGTGGTAAGAAAAGGAAATACAAAGAGTGGAAATAATAAAATTTTCACATATATTCAATAAAATTGTTATGGTATTGGGTGGAAGAAGTAATTTTACAAAAATATAAATATAAATAGAAATTATTACATTCTACCAATCATAACAAATTGACATCAAAATTGAAACAAAAAAATATTTTTGAAAAAAAATATTTATACAGGGCGAAAATAATTATCAATCAAATCATAACAATACAAAATTTATTACCATATAATAACAAAATAATTCTACTTTTCATAACAATATTTTATAACAATTGGCACCCAACTTAAGGGCAAGTAAAAAAAAATAACTATCATATTATTATTTCATAACAATATATATATATATATATATATATATATATATATATATATATATATATATATATATATAAAAATATATATATATAAAATATATATATATATAGAAATATATATATAGAAATATATATATATATATATATATATATAAATTTAAAAAAAAAACATAAATAAAATAAAAATCTTATTTAGTAATCTATGCTATGTTATTTTACAGTTTTTCTGAAGATTCTACCGTTTTTCTGAAACCTTATATAATATTAATCGATACCTATGTTTGAAATAAACATGTTCTCAACATTACAAGCAATTGGCATAATTTTAAAAATTATAGAAACCAAATTTTACTAATATATTTTTGAGCACAAGCAGATAACAAAAAGTTAAAATTTCGAACATTCTGTATATGAAATTGGATCTGAACACCATAGCCAATTAGATGCCAGGAAAGATCTTGATGCAAAATTAGGAATTTTGAAAATATGAAAAGCAGAAACGTCAAAAGAATGGTTTTTACATGTCTTGTGAATAGTATGTAATGTTTCGTAAATAAAAACTGTCAAAAAGGTGAAAATAAGGAAAAGTGCAACAAAAAGGTGCGTGAAAATCGAAAATTCGAAAAGGAAACAAAAGATGTTGGTATCAAGGGAGAGAAATCAACAAGCTAAGCGAGAGAGAACAGAAAAATAATTTTAGAAGAACCGAATGAAGAAAATTGAAATTTTGAAAGCTTAAATAATATGTATTAGAAAAACAGTTATTTGACAAGACAATATGGGAAATACTATAAAGAACAATAGCAGAAAAAAGATCCCAGATGCAGAGTTAATCCTTTTTTTCCATTGGAGATTTACCAGTACGAGGCGAAGTCACAATCGATAAAGGGGCTGCATTTTCCAAGAAGAACGGGAGAAATCCGAAACACTGAACATTCTCGTTACAAGAAGTCACAGGTATTTTTTTGAAACCATAAAAAGGTACTACAGTGCAATTAAATTAAAACTTTCAAAGAACCCTTTTTGATAGAACTTTTCATAAGTTACTATGTTGACCAAATAACCTATAAAACTAGGTAACATTTCATTTTTAGTATCACATAACTCCACATTTCCTGTATATATTTGCTAAGAAGCACCAATTAGGTTATTTATCGCAGAATAGGTAGTAGTTAGTTTTTCCTGAATAAAGAAAATTATTATTTTGATGAATTTCTGCATTATTATTGAATTTTTGAGCAACAATAGATTGCAGTTTTTTGAAATTTACTTCAAGAACGACCAGAGGGCTCCACAGTAGAACCGACTTCTGAGATTCCATAGGCGTACCGATTGAGTTAGCTGAGGTGAAGGAAATAAGGTAAAAGAATGAATGGAAAGAAGGTAAAATGCATAGCCGGAGATATTAATTATTTATATGGGTATTCATTTGTCAATATTTATTCAAATTTTGAAGATTTTGAAAATAGAGAAAACATAGCGAAACGAAAAAAAAAAACAAAAATATTATATATTTTGTTTTGATGTCTGGTTGTGGAAAGTAAATAAATATATAATAAATATAAAATAATAAATAATAGTTTAAAAACTAAAGAACAAGCTCTAATAGAAAACTGAACTAAAAAGTAGGAAATAATTTTAAATGAGTTTGAAATAAGAATACAGTGATTAACAACAAATTTATTTCATCGTAAAAAAGCGTGGGGTGCTTGATGTCAATTGTTGTTAATATTTCATGGACAGATATTAGTAAAAGTAGAATCATTATGAAAATATCTTAAAAAGCACCCCACGCTTTTTTACGATGAAATAAATTTGTTTTTATTCACTGTATTCTTATTTCAAACTCATTTAACATTATTTTCTACTTTTTAGTTTAGTTTTCTATTAAAGCGTGTTCTTTAGTTTTCAAACTATTGTTTATTTGCAACTTTTTAGTTTTGTTTTCTATTAAAGCGTGTTTTTTAGTTTTTCAAACTATTATTATTATTATTCAATTTTTTAACTACTATTTTCCAATTTTGAATAGAATCGGACCGTAATCACAAAATTTGTCCGCCATTTTGGAGCCGCCATCTCAAATCCTTCAATTTTGACGAAAAAATCATAATCTCCGACCCCAAAAACCCCCACATACCAATTTTGAATAGAATTGGACCATAATCACAAAACTCGTCCGCCATTTTGGAGCCGCCATCTAGAATTTCTCAATTTTTACAAAAGAATCCTAATATTGGATCCCAAAAACCCCCAGATACCAATTTTGAATAGAATCGGAGCATAATCACAAAACTCGTCTACCATTTTGGATCCGACATCTTTAATTTTTCAGTTTTGACAAAAGAATCATAATATCTGACCACGAAAACCCTCAGATACCAATTTGGAAGCGAATCAAACCATAATCACAAAACTCGTCCGCCATATTGGAGCCGCCATTTTTTTTTTTTTTCAAACAAAAATTTCTTAATGCATTGTCACCAGAATTATGTACACCCGCCAAATTTCAAATCATTCGTACATCTGGAAATGGGTCAAAATCGCGCCCAAAGGAGTCGGTTACAAACAAACATAAGGTTACAAACAAACATACAAGTGAAGCTAATATAAAGCGTGTAATAAAAAAAAAACAACGCATCATAAAAACTGACACCCAACGCGGTGCGAATATATTTGTGAGCTGAATTGCCAAAATAATAATCAGAAGCAAATGTAAATGTTTTAAAAAAAAATTGAAAACAAACATATTTTTTAAAGTTAAATAATATTATACAGGGAAAATAAAAAAAAATTACATTTTAGAATTTTTGCATTGACATATTTGTATGAGTGTTGAGAAAATGGATTTGAGAGATGATAAAAAAGTTGGTTTAGAGGAAGGAGCAGAAGGTAGAGAGAGAGGAGATCAGGTACAAGGAGAGAGTAGTAATGTGAGAGGGAATGAAATAAAAGGTGAAAGGACAGAAATGGACAGTCACTTACAACAAATAATGGAATTATTAAAAGAAAACACAGCAAGTATGAAACATGAAATGGAAAGAATTAATGAAAATTCAGTAAGAATGGAAGAGAAAATGGATAAAAATTCAGCAAGTATGAAAAATGAAATGAAAGAAATGAAAAAGGAAATGAAAAATAAAATGAATGAAAATTAAAAAAGGAAAAAAAAAAAAAAAAATATAAAAGAGGATTTAAAAGAAAACTCCGCAAGAACGGAAGAGAAAATAGAAAGAATGAATGATGGAATGAGAGAAAGTATGGGAAGAACGGAGGAAAGGATAGAAAAAAAATGGGAAATATGATGAATGAAATGAAAGAAAGTTTGAAAAATGAAATAAAAGAGTTGAAAGAAAACACAGCATGTATAGAAAATTGAAAAGTGAAAAAAATATGGAAAGGATGGATAACAAAATGCAAACAAAATCTGAACAAAATAAAGAAAAAGTTTTACAAATGCACAAACAATTAGAAACAAGAATAGGACAAAATAATGAAGAATTTTATGTAGCTATAACTCAAGAAATATCCACTATCAATAATCATGTGGAAAAAATGATAAACAAATAAAAGACAACACATTAAATATGAATAGTAAAAATGAAAAGGTAAAAAAACAAAAGATGCTTAAAAAAAGATTGAACTCAACAAAAAATACAAATATAAAATTTATCACAATTAAAATTTTAGAAGAAAGAATGAAATCTATGGAACGAAAACGATTAGACACCAACATAGAAAAGAGGATTATTAATATCTGCCAAGGGATACAAATTAACAACAAGTTTGATGGCAACATAAAAAAGTTACATCCCACAACCTTTATAAAAATGATTGAAAATAAAACTAGACATATAAATTCTATTGAAGAACTTGAAGAGGTTATTAGGCAATATTTATTTAATCAACTCTGTATATGAAAATTGTGAGCACTGTGATCAGAAAGGAGATTTAGACCACATATTTTTTGCATGCTCCAAGTATTCTGATCAGTCTAATGAATTGTTTGCTAAACTTGCCGACCCCCTTCAATGTCATGTCAATTTTAGTTTCAAACGATATGAAACTGTACGAGTGTTTGATAAATTTCCTGAATAAGGCAAATATCAAGTTGTAGTAGGGTTAGAATTGTTACCTATGTGTATCCCTATCCCTATGTTGTTTATACCTACCAATCCGTGGTCTAATTGTTTTATGTCTAAAAATAAAAAGTCGTCCTGACGGACCCCTGGACGTGAAAAGTGTGTACCTGTAACCTCCTATTGCATTTCTTCATGTAATGTTCTTATTTTATGTCGTTTTAGGTTTTTTGTTAGGGATTATTTAATAATATTCCACTTGTGTCTGGCCGAATGACGAAATGTCCAAGCCAAAAAAAAAACTCTGTATATGGTTCAAAATATTAACAGCTTCCAAGATATTGAAAACTTATTTTTAAAGCAATATTGGGGAGAAAATGCACAGTTAATTATTAGAGACAAATAACAATTTGGAAAAAAATTAAAGTGGAAATGATAAAAATAATAATGATGAAGTTTATAATAAGAAATATGATGATGATAATAAAGGAATATTAATAATTAAAATAAAGGTATATTAATGAATTACAAATAAATATAATAAGTAAATGATGTATGAATAAAGTATAGCGAAAGAGTATATGCAGAAAATAAAAGTAAATGAATTGAGAGATTCAGATTAATAAAAATATCCAATTCAATATCAATACTGAGAATAATTAAAGGAAGATATAGGTGAAATAATCAAAATGATTTCTGGTGAGTACTCTCTTTTGGAAAACATTCTTCTTTGCCTCATTCATCTTTATGAGTTCTTAATTAAGACTGGAATGGAAAATCGAATAACTATCTGAATAAAAATGCAAATTTTCAATTTCAGATTTTTTTCCTTTGAGTTAGGGCCTTTTCAGAATATCTATCAGATGTAGTTCAATGTCCAGCGTGGCTTTAGCCGGAGAAGTAGTTGTTTTCTTATATTTACAAAAATAACTCAATTTTATCGTGTATTTTTCAATTTACAGAAAATTGATTTTATCTTGAAAATTTTCTTTCTTGAATTCAAAGGACCTCCAAAA
>JAFIRS010007703.1:0-22688 GCA_018342105.1 Gonioctena quinquepunctata | reverse complement strand
AAAGGGTAGGAAAATGGGGGATACTTGTTGGTTCACCCTCTGAATTTTTACTTCTCAACCGATTCTACCACGAATAACTTTGTACTGGGTTATCCTTTGTTTATTGTATAGGGTATGCTTGAAAGTTGACCCCATTTGAATTTGAAAAAAAACACCTCTAAGGGTAGAAGAATAGGGGATTATTTATTGATTTTACATCTGTGAACCGATTTTGTTGGA
Source organism: Gonioctena quinquepunctata (assembly GCA_018342105.1). Taxonomy (NCBI): domain Eukaryota; kingdom Metazoa; phylum Arthropoda; class Insecta; order Coleoptera; family Chrysomelidae; genus Gonioctena; species Gonioctena quinquepunctata. The sequence continues at coordinate 22,469 of JAFIRS010007703.1, read as the reverse complement.
ACTTGGTACACATATGTAGTTCTTCAACATAATGGAGGCCCGGAATTATTCTGATAATCGAGATGGAAGACAGTATAGGGATCTCCTCAACGGTTCACAGCAGCTACCCCGTGTTTGGGGTAATCTGTACATATATAAGTCACTGATTGACTGATATACGAGATCAAACCGCTAAACCTGGGAGCTAAAATTTTTACAGCATATTTTTTTGATATTTCATTCCTAAAGGGGTGAAAAGGTGGGTGAGGTCATGGAAATTAGTATATGGGTTCGCCTCCACAAATAAAGATGAATGTGTTTCAGGGTATTTGAAAATTCAACCATAGAAGGGTAAAATGGGGGTTGAAAGTCTGTATTACTTTTGAAGTTGTTAAAAAGGAAAACCTTTTTTTTTGGAAATTAATTAAGGGGGGGGGGTTAATTGGTATAGGAAGTTTGTATATAAGAATGGGGGTAGTTTTCAAGATGGAGTCATAAATAATGATATTTGAAGTCTTTGTTACGAATAGAAGAAATATGTATTGCAGTATTTTTAGAAATTCAACACCTAACGGGGTAGAATGGAGGGTGAAAGTTTGTATGGGGGTTCTGCTAGTTTTCCAGTTAGGGTCATAACAATTGGTCTTTGAGGTCTCCGTAAGGATAATGAAATACTTATTTCAGTGTTTTTATAAATGCATTCTCTAGGGGGGTGAAAAGGGGAGTGAAAAACTTATCCGTCGGCTTATCTTAGTGGCTAGCGACTGCTTACCGCGCGTGATATGCGGACGCTTCCCTAGAGCTCCCGGAATCGACTCCTTTTTACGCGCCTTATACCAGCTTCACTTGTATGTTTGTTTGTTTGTTTTTTGTTTGTTTGTTTGTAACCGACTCCTTTGGGCGCGATTTTGACCCACTTCCAGACGTCCGAATGATTTGAAATTTGGCAGGTGTACATAATTCCGGTGACAATGCATTAAGGAATTTGTGTGGAGGAAAAAACAAAATGGCGGCTCCAATATGGCGTACGAGTTTTGTGATTATAGTCCGATTCGCTTCGAAATTGGTATCTGAAGATTTTCGTGGTAGGAGATTATGATTCTTCCGTCAAAATTGAAAAATTCGGAATGACGGCTCCAAAATGGTGGACGAATTTTGTGATTATGGTCTGATTCCATTCAAAATTGGTATGTGGGTGTTTTTGAGGTCAAATATTTTGATTCTTTTGTGATAATTGGAAAATTCAAGAATGGCGGGTTCAAAATGGCAGACGAATTTTGTGATTATGATCTGATTCTATTCAAAATTGGTATGTGGGGGTTTTTGTGGACGAATATTATGATTGTTTTGTGAAAATTGAAAAATTCAAGATGGAGGCTTCAAAATGGCGTCCGAGTTTTGTGATTATGGTCTGATTCTATTCGAAATTGGTATGTGGGGGTTTTTGGGATCAGAGATTATTATTACCTAACTTGATTTTCCATTTTTCAATTTGCAAAAAAATTCAAAAATAATAGTTTAAAAAAACTAAAAAAACACGCTTTTATGAATAAACCACACTAAAAAGTAGGAAATAAATAATAGTTTGAAAAAACTAAAAAACACGCTTTTATAGAAAACAGACTAAAAAAATTGAAAATGAGAAAAAACATTATTTTATAAAAAAAAAAGCGTGCGGTGCATGGTATCAATGATTGTATAGTACATTACACACCTAAGGCAGTAAAGTAAGAAATGTCTCAGATCACAGATAAGTGTTGGCCGAGGCGATACCATGCAACCCACGCTTTTTTTTAAATAAAATAAATTTTTTTCTTATTTTCTATTTTTTCAGTCTGTTTTTCTATAAAAGCTTGTTTTTTAGTTTTTTCAAACTATTATTTATTTTCATGCATCTCCAGCTCAAGAGATGCTACCCTGAGTCTGATATTTGCGCTAATTTTGCTGATCGGCTCTCAAGTGGCCTTATAGCTATATGATACTGTTCAAAGTGCAATTTAGGCGTTCCTGACATCTCCCGACCCAGCAAAAATCTGCTAGCACGACCACACATGACTGAATGACTAGTCCATTGTCTAGATGGATAGTAGCGATTATTTCGCTACTATGTCAAGTTTTGTCTTGCACTCAATTAAGAAATTGAAAGAAGTGACGACTGACAAAATAGACGGTACATCCCCTAGATGCAATTCGAGAGCTTCATATATTCGAACAGAAGTCCTTCACTGAAATGATGAAAATGAGTCAGATTCCAATTCGAATAGAGATAATAGTGGGAGCCGGCGCAGCTCCAATAGTTTCAACATAATCAGGACATTAGTACACAGTTACGTCAAAACTCTTGGTCTAAATTCATTTATGTCCAAGCCGTACGAGAAAATAAATATCGGAGAGTGTGCTGCGGCCGTATTTTGTCTAAAAGCTTCCGACTGCGTGGATCACGAAATATTGTTGAAGAAACTCCAACACTACGGTTCGGGGAATACGAGTTTGGAATGGTTCAACTCTTTTTTGAAAACCGGAACCAATTAGTACGCACTACCTCACACTCCAGTTTATCTAATATTGAGTTTGGAGTACTTCAAGGCTCAGTACTGGGACCAATACTGTTCCTCCTTTATATCAACGACATTACCGAGTTGAATATCTCAGCAAAGATAACCCTCTTTGCAGACGAAACTGCAATTCTGTGGCATGAGAAAACAGGCCATGAGCTCCAGGACAAAATAGAAAGAGGGATAATGATAATCAAGGAATGGTGCGACTCTAATTCCTTGGTACTCAACTTGAACAAAACAAACCTAATAACGTTTCGCTGTTATATCTCTGGCATACCTCTGGTTAACAACCGGATATCAAATAAAACAACAACCAGATTTCTCGGGTTAGATAAAGTCGAAAAATTGAAATTTGTTTGCCACATTAAGAACCTCTGCAACAAATTGGCATTTGGCTGTTATGCGATACGAGTAAACTCGGATGATCTGGGTTATTGGACAGCAATACTACACCTCAATCGAATCACATATTTGCTAAGGAATCGCATTTTAGGGAGTATGCAGTTCATATTTGCTCCAGAACGTATTCGTATTACAAAAAAGGGCTTTGAGATACATCTGCAAAAAATCCCTGGAGATTCTTGTAGAGAGCTTTCTAGAGAACATGGAATTTTAACGCTAGTATCCCTATATATTCTGGAATCTGTAAGTTTGATTCACAAAAATAAAAATGTTTTAGAAATAGCAGATACACAATACAGCACACGCCAGAATGACTCCATCAAACTACCAATTCCTAGCACCTCAGCAGTAAAAGACTCTTATAATCTACAATGGTATTAAAATGTACAATCACCTGCCAATCAACGATAATAATATTACATGTATCAGACACTTCAGAAAGAACTTTAAAAAACATATTGATTCAGCAAGCTTTTTACGATGTTGAAGTTATTTCAGCACCACCTTTTAGCTCTATATATGGGTATGTTTGTATATGTGTACATATCTAAGTATGAATATGTATGTTTCATATGTGTCTGTATGCATATGTAGATGCGTTCATTTATATTTGTGTTATGATCTATATAAATTGCTGAATGTATATACATTTCTGTTTTTGTTGTCTTTCAGACACCATTATGCATGAAAAATTACAACTGACCATCTGTTAAATATATGTATTTTACAATAGTGTAATGACTCCTAAAATTTTATATCTAAGAAATATTCACCAAATAAACTGAAATAGTTCTCATATCATTCTTTATTTTTCATTTATAGACAACTTACTTGTAATCTCCATATTTATATATCTTGGTTGATTGATAAATGGTCTGGCAAATATTGGCAATACCTGTTTCATGAATAGCATCATACAATGTTATCGGATACCAGATTGTTGTTTTGGACTACCTGATAGATTATTATTATATGAATGATATCAACACGAGAACATCAAGCATGAAAAGTTCTTTTGCGGAAGTTATGAAATAACTGTGGTCGGAAGATTCATCTGATAGGGTGTTGAACACCGTTTCTCTGGAGAGTCAGTTTCATGGTTTTGCTCCGCGTTTTTTGGGTTACTCCCAAAAAAATGCTCGAGAGTTTCTCATACACCTCCTTGAAGGTCTCCATAAAGTCGTCCAAGGGATCATAGAAGTGCCTAAACCAGTACTGACAGAAATCAAAGAGAAACTGAGCAATCACGAGACAGCCCAAGAGTCATGGTCGAAGTATCCAAGATTGGACAACTAACAAATTGTTGATTACTTCGTTGGCCCATTGATTACTTCGTTGGCCCATGCTCCTTCTGTGGACCTCCCGCTGTCACCTTCGGCCCTTTCTGGGATCGCTCATTGCTGATTCCACAGACTTTCACAATGTCTAAGGTCCTTTACCAGGGAAGGAACTTTGGATAGAAAAGGATTTTCCTATATTTGATGAGGAATCAGAAGAGTGGCCGACATTCAAATCCCATTTCAGAAAAAGATCTTTAATGTGCGAAAGAAAAGAAACTGACACTCTCGTCGTAACAGTTGTTCGAGAAAATGTACCATTACCTGATATTCACAGATTTTTGAAATGGATTCGGTTGATAAGATCCACTGCAAGAGTTTTGAAATTCATCAAAATATTGAAACACTTGAGAAACACATTGATAAAGAACTCACAGTGGATGATCTTCAAGCAGCCGAACTTTTCTGGATAAAGCAATGCCAAAGAAAAATCTTTCCGCAAGAACTTACAGCAGTCCAAAGAAATCAAGGAATGAAAAAACAGAGTCGACTAAGGAAACTTTCACCCATGATTGATAGTAGGTCCTTTTAATATAAGGGTGGACTGATTTGGCACCTCTCATGACTGAATCGGCAGAACATCCAGTAATATTACCGAATAAACATCGTTTCACGAAGCTACTTATCCAACACTACCACGAGAGATATGGACATCAAGGCTCATTGAAATTCGGCAGAAATATTGGATCATGGATGGCCGATCAGCAGTGAAATCGATTTTTGCTTCATGTCAGCCCTGCATAATTAAAAAAGCAAGACCAGAACTACCAGTGATGGGTCAGTTACCCGTGGAAAGACTAACTCCAGTACTGAAACCGTTTACCCTTACTGGTATTGACTACTTTGGACCTCTCACTGTTACAGTTGGCAGAAGACTAGAGAAAAGATGGGGCGTTCTTTTCACTTGCCTAACAATTCGAGCAATACATCTTGAAGTAGCATACTCACTTCCTACCGACACTACAGTTTAATTAAGTTTATTATTTATATATATATATATATTTATATATATATATATATATATATATATATATATATTTATATATATATATATATATATATATATATTGGCCCATGCTCATATATATATATATATATATATATATATATATATATACATATATATTTTCTTCAATTTCTGGGAATAAAGTTCTGATTCAGTCAATTCGTATAATTCGTTCCAACGAAATTTCGACATAGTATTTGTCATCCTCAGGTTAAAAACACTAGAATGAAAAATATGTTTGAGACATATCTTACTTAACACAATAATAAAATGTATGCACTAAAATAATCAAGTAAAAACATTGAGTACGAAATATAACGGGTTATTCAACACAATATAGAAATATCTGTAATATTCACACACAAATTATTTTATTTCAATTCCTGCGTTTGCATCGTACGGACGTTGTGAAGGTGTGTGACTTCGATGTTATCGGGAATGATTTGTTCATCTTTAATGCTTTTTTACCCTCTTTATGAGTACATTGGATTGTTCAGATTGAGTTATAGTATATGGCAGCATGTAAAGATCAGTTTTCATTCTTACTACTATAAACAAAGTAAAAATAGGTTTTTATAAATCTGCCTTGAGCTTTTGATATCATTTCTATCGTTAATGCCGTTGGGGTCTCTTTTAATATGTATCATTTGAAGGTTTGTTCTTACTCTTGGATTCTTTTATTTGGTCAAAATTTCAACGTTGGTAGTGTCAAACTTCAGTGTTTTCATCCTGAAGATGACAAATACTATGTCGAAACATCTTTAAAAGGAATTATAGGAATTGACTGAATCAGACTTTCATTCCGAATAATATATATATTGTTATGTAATAATATATAACAAATTATTTTGTTATTATTTCGCCCCACGTTTTGGGTGCCAATTGTAATGTAATTGATAATTGTAAAAACGATAGTTGTTATGATATTAGCTTCTTGTTATGAAATATTGATAGATAGTTATTTCCGCTCTTCGTTGTGAGCCAAATTGTTATGATATAGATAAGTATTTTCGCCCTGTATAATATGTTTTGTGATGTAATAATAATTGCTAGCTAACGTCACTGTTCTCTTGTCACGTTGCTGCCAATTGTTATAATTTTTCTTACCACGACTAAACTCAGTTGGTACGCCTCTTGTCTCAGATAGCCGGTTCAGGCAATAGAGCCACTATTATGGTCTTGATGTCAATTTCTGTGTTTATAAATATGATTGCTGATGATTGTGGAAAAGTAACGAGATAGTATCAAAAAGCAATTATTTCCTTTATTCAGGAAAACTTAATTTTACCTGGCCTACGATAGATAACTTATTCTAAGGTGAATCTACAAATATTCATGGATAATCATGAGAAACAGGTTATGGATTAATAGACACAACCTCACTTTTACCTTGAAAGTGGAAATTTCTTTAATAGTTCAAAATCAAGTGAAATAAAGTTCTTCTGATGGGATATGAGTTATTAGTGAAATTGTTCAGTTCGTGATGTGCACTAGGAAAGTTTATACCTGTCGATGGAACGGTCGCTGTTCAATATACAGCCAGATTTGGATTCTCTCTCAATCCAATGCTCTCAGGAACTCCAATACCAAAAGAAGGAACCATACAAATTCAGCAATCAGCTTTGGAATATTTGTATATGGTGTACAAATAAGGTAATGTTGATTTTCTGCTTATAATGTTGCAATTATTGAATTTTTCTTTCTCCTCCAAACAAAACGTGGCATTCTTCTTCAATTTATTTTCGATCTCCTGTGGCTTTGTTTTTTTCGTTACTTATTTTTCCTCATTCCTTTTGATTTGAATTTTTGAATTCGCGCACTATGTTCTCACATTTTCACTGTTTGGGGTTAATTGTCAAAATTTTTCCTTTCTTACAGACTATTTACAATATTCAATCATAATTGTCTCTGACACTTTTTCGTTCTTATTTTCTCACAATTTCAAATCTCACATTTGACCATACTGTTCCCTGATTGGCTATTGTCATCAAGAAATTTGTTGTTCTCCCATTGGCTACTTTTAGTTACATACAATTTCATATACTGTATGTTTCAAGCTTATAATTTTGTTTATCACATTTTATTCAGGATGATTTTGTAAATCTAGACCTTTCTTGTTGTCTTTTGAATAATTATGGGTTGTAATCATTATGACAGTGTATGAAATTGATTGTATTATAGTATTTGAATATTTCTATCTAATCATATTATACAGAGGCTTAATAAAGGAAATATAATTTCAAAATATGTAAAAACAATATCTTGAAACTAATAGCTATTAAGTAATTATTCTTTTTGTGTTTTTTTTATGAAATTGTTTCCTTTTTTTCCTTTTAAAATATATAACTGGTTTTTCATAACATAACAATATATATATATATATATATATATATATATATATATACCTCTGTAGCGTACTACCCACCCAGACCTGAATGCAGTGAATGGCTGACCGATTTTTTTTTCGTGCAGTTCGGACTTATTCAGAATTTAACATTGAGTGATTTTCATAAAAAAATTAGGGTAAAATCCTTTGCATACCACTATTCATATGCCGTAGAGATTCTAATAATAATATTTGTAGACTATACTCCGTGAAATAAAGTCATGTATTTTGCATACTAAATGAGGGTTTATTACTCCACGCCTTTATTTTACGGACTGTTGCTGAACTGTGTGAACATTGTTTCTATTTTTCGTAGAAACACACTTGTAAATGGAGTGTTGTGAACTGTGGAATTCGTACCATTCCTTCACCCTGTATTGGACCGATATAATGGTTTGCCTAAGCAACGGAGAAACAAGTTGTGAGTTGGTACAACAATTTCCCCAGTCTGTCGAACGACTTGTCACTATTTCCATTATTATTGTTATTCTGCAAGTTAACTGCTCAATTCAACGAATACACATTTGAAAAGGTTTGTCTGATCTATCTACCCAAACCCTAAGGTCCTTCGAACCCCCATTCGTAAAGGATTCGCATTCATTTTTCCACCTCCTGCCTCTCTGAATACGTATATCAATCATCTGCATAAGTTTCCATGAGAATGAACAAGCAAGGGACACAGACTTATATAGATCTACATAATGCAGAATTTCCATTTTTACCAGACTGTCAATAACCCCAAAAGAAGTATGAAGCAGCGAGTTTTCTACCTTTCTTCTTTATATTGAAATTCTGATAATATATGGACCTCATAACTTCCAGGTTCCTTCTCTGTACAAAAAATCAGACGATTTCATTTCGAATTCAAATGAAATATGGGTTGGAAATCGTTTATCAATTCTCATGATATTGTACCATACTTTATTGTTATTTGTCAAGTATCACAGTTGAAAACCACCTCCACAGTTGAAATGAAATTCATTGAAAGCATTATATCAGGATCTGATTTTTGTGAAAATTTGACACACTGAATAGGAGTAGAAGGCATGTCTCCGATATATCTATGGCATACCATAGATATAATACAGTACTATATTAACCGGATGAAATAGTTTTTACCGTATCTATGTAACAAAATTAATTAAATTCAGTACAGCATTCCCATTCTGATCCGAGGAAAAATGCATCAATAACGCCAACCTCTTCACCGAACATTTCTCTCCCGCAGATCATTCAGTTACAATGTTCATATGATTTACATATCAAAACTACTTGCTTTCAAGTTTATGCCTATCAATGAATTGACCTGATCAATACTTCTTTCATTTCAGTTGAAGAAATAAGTGATCTGATCAATAATGTTGTCATTTCACATGAAGAAATGAGTATAATAAATATTTCAAAGTTAATTTTGGAACAGCAGGTCTTCAGGCCAATGTTCTTTTTAGTCTTCCGCAACCAAAATATTGATTTTATCTCACAGTATCGCAGATTTTGATGTTCCTACCTGAATGGAACTCAACTTAAAACACCCGCATGACATCTCTCAAAATGATAATTTCAATATTGGGTGTGAAACTTCCACGACACCGAAAGTCGAAGTAAAAGAAACCACGGGAGGATTAGATTCTCTGAGAACTTCTCACCTTCAAGATCTTATTTCAAGGTGTTCTGGTTGTGGAAGGGAGAATCATATATCCTCACTAGCCAATTTGGGTAATTTGATGCTATCGGTTACGGTAAACCAAGAAATATGCCCAAATTGCTTTGAAAAACTGATGTGGTGGAATCCGTCCAATCGCAGCCCAATTTATCGCCAAAAATTATCATGTATGGGTGAGTATATCAACAAAATCAGGTGCTTTGGAACTCCAGGAGGTTGCAAAGTAGTTGCTCTTGCTGCCCGCCTTTCTCTCAAACAACAACCAGATTCATCTTCCCAAGTTTTCTCGAAATAGGACTTCAAAAACTCCTTTAATACACTAAAAAAAAATATAATTTTGCAGGAAACTGATAAAGTGATTTCCAATATTTTTCCATTTATCCAGCAATGTTACCAAAAACCGACATATCTCAACTTTGGTGAGAAGGTTATAATGTTATAAAGTTGTGAACAGATTCCCAAGGCCCAGCCTTTTTTTGCCTAACCACAGAAGAATTAACCAAATCGATAAAGTTTGCTTCCAACTATTGGTACCTCGATGACGGATCCATTGGTGGTGATGTCATTAGGAAATAATTCTGGAGAATCAGTCGAGATTCAAAAAATGTGGGCTCAGAATTAAATTTCAACAAATGCGAACTTCTTACTTCTGACGATATGTCATTCAAGTGTTTCGAGTCTATTGCTCCAGGTATCAAAATGATGAAGAAAGAGGATTGGACTTCACTTACTTCAGAATCTATACCAGGTTGCCTTATGCAGAAAACAAAGTCCCTCGATTTGATGGCTTCCCGCCTGAATGAACTTCCATACCACATAGCATATTTCCTTCTCAGAAATAGTTTATCCATACCCAAGTTATTAAATATATTCATATATATATATATATATATATATATATATATATATATATATATATATATATATATATATATATATATATATATATATATATATATATATATATATATATATATATACTCAGATGTAGTTCAACTTGGCAATACTAGAAACAACTTCGAGATTTCGATTCGATATTGCGTTACTCTTTGGAACAAATTACTGATAATAAATTCGATAGGAATATCTGAAATCGAATAACTCTTCCCGTGGAACAAGGGGGGCTAGGCATCCGTTTAGCCACTTCCTTTTCTCTGCCAGCTTTCCTCGCTTCCTATGATAGTAGTGAATCTTTGGTTACAACAGTTCTACCAACATGTTTCCTGAAAGTACAAGATATATATTATTTGGAATGTGAACAGAATTGGACCCCTAAAACGAAAGTTGCTTTTCCTGAGAATAGGAAATCTCAAAAAGCCTGGGATATTCCAATAATCGGTTCAACATACAAACAATTCCTTGACTCAGCTGCAGAATCTGAATTTAAAAAGGCTCGTCTCAATGGTGTTAGTTAAAAAAAATCAAGAGCTTGGCTTAATGTCTTCCCAGTAGCCTTCTTGGGTACTCTTTTAGACGACCAATCGTTCAGAATTGCAGTTGGTATACGTTTGGGCACATCCATTTGTGTCAACCATAAATGTAGATGTTGATCTATTGGTGAAGAAAATGGAATACATGGTTTGAGCTGCAAGTTCAGTTCGGGTCGTTTTTAGAGACACATTGCTGTGAATAACCTGATGAAACGAGCTCTTACAACTGCGGAAATTCCCTCAGTATCAGAACCTGTTGAAATAAGTAGAGACAACGGGAAACGTCTAGACGGAATGACCCTTATACCCTGAAAATTCGGGAAGCCTTTATTTTGGGATTTGACCTGCGTAGATACTATTGCAGCCTCATATTATAATGACCTCAAATAGAAAAGTTGCTGCAGATGTTCATGCTGAGGAATTTAAATCCGTGAAATATTCAAATATAGAAGAATGTTATCCATGTTATCCAGTGGTAACTGAAACATATGGAGTGTTTGGATCTCACGCACATGAATTTTAGAATAAATTGGCAAAAAAATCATAAAATTTACTAAAGATTCTAGATTACATGCTTTTCTGATTCAGCGCATGAGTATGCCAATTCAAAGAGATAACGCGGCATCAGTTATGGGTACACTTCCATCATCCCAAAAACTGGATGGAATTTCCTTATACCCTCTAAAACCCATTATTCAAAGACGAGAATGCGTTGATAAATCAACAAAAAATATAACCCCGATGAAAAGTTCCAAGAAATTTATATTAAACAGCGTCCTATCGCACGGTTCCAATGATAGTGATTATTCGTCAACATGAGTGATGTATGCAGCTATAACAACAACATCACCATCAGTCCACTTGTGTATGAAAACTCCTAAACTCCGGATTAATAGGTTGAAGAACATTGGGCACATCTTCCCCATTCAAAACACTGTTTATCGAATAACAAATATCTGGTCAAGTATCTGATGGAAGACTAATATATGAGAGATATCAATACTAATATATCAACTATAAAGGGGGATTCAATAAAATCATTTGCGGAATTAATTAAAGAGCTTTGATCGGATGATTGTTTTGAGAGAGTTATGTATATAGTTTCTTTTAAAAACCATTTTGAAAGATTCACGCCAATTTTTATGGGTTATGCTCAACAGGATGCCAAAGAATTTCTAAAATACTTATTGGAAGGTCTTCACGGATATCATCATCGAGAAGCCAAATATTATATTAGCAGAAATTGATGAGCAATTGAGCGGTTCTGAAAAAGCATAAGAATCCTTCTCAAGGTACCCAAAAAGGGAAGACTCGAAAATTATAGATTACTTGTTGGCCAACTAAAATCAACCCTAAGATGTACTTCCTGTAATCATTGTTCTGTCACTTTTGACGACTTCTGGAATATTTCACTACCAATTCCACAGAATACTGTCCAGTATGTTTACAGGTCTATTCCGTAACTCATAGCAATGTCGCTATCCACCTATTATTGTTATATTAACGATATTTGTGTCAAAACGTATTCCGTAAAAATATAAAGTCGTTACGATATCGGTAGTGAACGACAGAGTCTAACGTTCGCTAACGGGAATAGAATGGGTGCAGTTTGTTAACGACTTGAACTAGTTTTGTGGAAATTGTGGATTTATATTTTGATATGGCTGGTTTAATCAACATTTTAGGTGGAGAATTGTAAAGAAGGCAATATTGATATTTTTCATATGCAATTTAATGAATTCCGAAGAAAAATAAATACATTTATTCGTTCGAAAGTGTTCATTATTTTTGAGGGTTTCTAAATACAACATATATTGCATTGTGTTCTGTGATTTTTGAAGAATGTTTTCTCTTAACTTTGGTATTTTCCATGTTTTTTTTTAATAAACTCCAAACTACCCCAATCTTCGAATACCTGATCATAGACAAGACTTCTATACTATCATTTGATTATGATATAACAGTAGTTAATTCAGCACGGGATGAAAAATTATCATTAACCATCCTGAAAACATTCATTAGATCTCTTTACTGAAATTGCCAAGATCATTTCTAGCGACACCTTTTGAGGAATAAGTATTTTTGACATATTGTTCACACGCATCGTTAAGAGCCGGCTACCGACAGTCGTTTGATAACGGATCGTTCAATAACGGCTTTTTACGGAATAGACCTGTTAGAGTCATTTACGATGGAATGAATTTTGGATGCTGACGAAAAACCAACTTGCTCTGAATCTAAGGAAAGGAAATATTTTCACCAAAGGACAGATTCGAGAAAATACAAATAGACCAATCAATAGAGACGACTGTTATATCCTGTAATGTTTCCTACTACCAACTGTTTTTGCTTCATTTGTTATTGACATTTAAAAGCATTTTTTCATCGTTTTTGACCTGTAACTTGAAAACTTATGAAGCAATCTTTATACTCTCAATTATAGAAAATCGGAATGCAGAGAAAATGAGCCCTAACACAACTTGATCGTATTATTATTAACGCAGAAAAACCGGGAAACCGGAAAATAATCTGCATTTTTTTTTAAATTCCCAACACCACCATTTTTCAGGTTTCAAAGCAGGCTCTCCACGACATAGTAGTGTTTGTTCGAAGGTTGTAGACGATGTGGTAACTTGATTATTATCGTTCCGGACGTCCATCGTCTTGATGTATTTAAAAGATAATCACGACGTTTCGAATGCTTGAATCTGCAATCGTCTTCAGGTGAATACTGACACGTTCAGGTGCTACTTACCAATTTATATGACTGTCGGCGCAATGATGCGTGCAATTACGGCATGTGTAGCGGTGCGTGTAGTTCCGCGCGGTGTGGTGGTGCGTGAAGTTTCGCGCCTCTGCAGCCCGCCAGAAAGAGCAATCAGGGGTTTCCATACGTTCTTGATCTCAACGCTTGGTTGACTAAAGGCGTTATTGGCTTCGATGTAGGCGGCCTCTTTGAACTTTCGTTTGAACCAATGCTCCTCTCTATATAGAACACTTGCGTCGTCCCATAGAATTCGATGGTGCTCAGTCCAGGCGTGGTCAGCAATTCCCAATTTTGATGTTTCTCCACGTTGAGTCCATTTCTTGGGCTCATCCAATCTTACCGATAACGGTCTCTTTGTCTCTCCAATGTAGGAATCTCTGCATTCACATGGAACTTCATAAATGCAATTCTTACTGATTCCATTTCTGTTGTCAGGTTTGGTCTTGGTCAGGAAACTCCGTAAAGTACTGCCGGATTGGAAGCAGCTCTTGATGTTGAACTTGTTTATGATTTTCTCGGAGACACCTCTGATGTACGGAAGGCAGATCACTGTGCTTTGTTGTTGCTCTTCAGATGTCTTCGTTCTCCACAGCTTTGGTTTGTATTCTGCCTCCCGTATAGCCAATTCCTCGAACCACTCCATGTATATGTTGGCGATGAAAGGAGACCGATCACTAGCTCACGGAACTCACCAACCTACAAGTTATCGAAATACCTCCTACCGATACTACAACCCTTACAAGGAAATAGCAGTTCATACGTCAAGAATTCCAAGCACTTCGTTGACACCATCACAGATGTTGAACTTGGACCAGAAGATCGTTTCATCAGCTTCGACGTAGAGAGTCACCACACCAATGTCCCTATAGAGGAATCTCTCAGTATCATCAAAAGGAAACTCGGAGAGGATGACCAGCTGTACGTGAGGACTGACCTTTCTACCCACGCAATATTGGAATTACTGCAGTGCTGCCTACAGAACTCATATATCCAGGAAAAAGACCGATTCTTCTCTCAAGTCGACGGACTCCCGATGGGATCTTCCCTTTCTCCAATCATCGCCAACATATACATGGAGTGGTTCGATGAATTGGCTAAACGGGAGGCAGAATACAAACCAAAGCTGTGGTGGAGGTACGTGGATGACACCTCCATTATATGGAATCACGGAGACAAACATCTCCAGGATTTCCTCTCAAGAATTAACAGAATCAGGGATTCGATCAAATTCACGATGGAAATGGAAACCAACAGTGCCTCACCCTTCCTCGATGTGAACGTTGAGAGAATAGGCAATGAAATCCGCACCTCCATCTACAGAAAGAAGACACATACGGGGCAGTACCTTACAGCTCCGACCATCCGAGTTCGACGAAGAGAGGGATCGTGAGAACATTGGTAGAGAGAGCGACGCACATATGCAACGACGTGGAGTCACTAGATGCCATATTAAACCACATCAGAGAGGACCTCCACCGGAATGGATATCCCAAGAAACTCTTAGAAGAAGTATTGAAGCAATTCCGGAGAACGAAGACATCTGAAGAGCAACAACAAAGCACAGAGGTGTCTCCGAGAAGATCAGAAGGATCGGAAACAAGTTCAACATCAAGAGCTGCTTCCAATCCGGCAGTACTTTACGGAGTTTTCTGACCAATACCAAACCTGACAACAAAAATGAAATCAGTAAGAATTGCATTTATGAAATTCCATGTGAATGCGGAGATTCCTACAATGGAGAGACAAAGAGACCGTTATCGGTAAGATTGGATGAGCACAAGAAATGGACTCAACGTGGAGAAACGTCAAAATCGGGAATCGCTGACCACGCCTGGACTGAGCACCATCGAGTTCTATGGGACGACGCAAGTGTTCTACATAGAGAGGAGCATTGGTTCAAAGAGGCCGCCTACATCGAAGCCAATAACGCCTTCAAACAACCAAGCGTTAAGATCAAGAACGTATGGAAATCCCTGATTGCTCTTTCTGGCGGGCTGCAGAGGCGCGAAACTTCACGCACCACCACACCGCGCGAAACTACACGCACCGCTGCACAAGGCGGAATTGCACGCATCAGCCGACAGTCATATAAATTGGTAAGTAGAACCTGAACGTGTCAGTATTCACCTGAAGACGATTGCAGATACAAGCATTCGAAACGTCGTGGAAACCTTTTAAATACATTAAGACGATGGACGTCCGAAACGATAGTTATCATAGTGGTGATTGATATGTACTATATGTGTGAGAAACTCAGGCACTGTTGGATTATTAGTATTGGCATAATTGCAATTTGATTTTTTCAATGCACTTCATTGCTGTAGACCGGGATGCGTCATAGGTGGTCCGATTTCAATTTTTCTGAAATATTTTGTGAGTTGAAGTATAGTACTACAAAATGATTATTCTCATTTTGCGTTAAATACTTGCAAACATGACCGAAAACCGGCAAGTGCATGAAAGCGGCTCAGGAGTGAGGGTAGAGCAGCACATTCATAACGGGCGCAGCGCGCTTGTATTACTATACATACGCTTCTCCTCGTCTGCTGCTCTACCCCCACTACTCAGCCGCTTTCACGCACTCGCCCATTTTCGGTCATGTTTGCAAGTATATTTCACCTGTTTCGCAGCACTTTAACACAAAACGAGAATATACATTTTGTAGTACTAACCTTCTACTCTCGAAATCTTCCTGAAAAATTGGGATCGGATCACTTATAACGCATCCAGGACTGCTGCAATAAAGTGAATTGAAAAATTCAGATTATTATTATGCCAAAACTAATAATCCGACAGTGCCTGAGTTTTTCACACATAAGGTATATATTATTCACTACTATGTCTTGGAAAATTTGCATTACAACTTGAAAAGTGGCGGTTTTTCTCCGTTACTAATAATCCGATCGATTTGTGCTACGGTACATTTTTTTTACATTTATATTCTCTACAATTCGTCCATTGAGAGTATCGAGATTGCTTCATTAGTGACAAGTCAAAAGCGATAAAGAATGAAAAAAATGCTTTTGAATTTTCATAACAAATTAAGCAATGATAGTTGGGAGTAGAAAACATAACAATATATAAATTCGGACCGTCTTCCGTATGATGGTACAGTCGGTTTCTTGGTAGTATTTTTGTCACAGAATCAAAAGATCAGAAAATCTCTATTTATTGGCCTAAAATGTCACCATTCACTTTCCTCTTGAAGGACTGGATATGAGCAATGACGCAGCAGATAATATAGTTTCATATCTGTACAATTTGTACGCTCTCTCCAACCATAGTGGAACAACTTACTGTAGCCACCCTTATGCAGGCACATGGCACGAGTACAATGACTCTGGAGTATCACCGATATTATCAAAATCACTTGTAAGTGAAGAAGCATGCATCCTTTTCTCCGAGCAACAGGACATTTCAAATCAGTGTTAATATTCACTCCTTATCATACGGGGTGTTTCCTAACTACGGTACGAAACTTCAGGGGGTGATTCGTTAGGTCATTTGACAAAAAAAAGTTCCTATGAACATATGTCCGGAGTTGCTTCGTTTCTGAGATACAGGGCGTTGAGGTTTTAAAAAAAAGGTATTCATAAAATATCCTGAAACTGATGTGGTTGAAATGTGGTACAGCTATTTGAAGTAATGAGGCAATTATTTGGTCCCAAGTAGGTCCAGGGGCGTCTCAGTGGGCACCACAGCCTACAATACTGAGAGAAAAAAAATACTTTTTTTTGGAGTATTTCATTTTTTCAGATTGAACAACTGAAAATACAACTCTTTGGTCCCTTGTGTTTTATTCATATCAAGCTTCATTTTCGAGAAAAAAATACTTTACCTTTTTCTACAAATTATCCATGGACAACATAAAATACAAACCTGAAGTAAAAAATTAACAATTTCGACTTTAAAGTTAATGAGCAAAAGGTCCACCGTCTGATGAAATACACGACTGCAATCGATGTGTCATTGATTGTCTGACACGTTCAAAAATACCTGGAGTATTCCTTATGACATTGCAATTGTCTCTTATTCGATTCCTCAAGTCATTCACATCTAGAATAGAGATTTTATATACGAGAGCCTTCAGATGACCCCATGAATAGAAATCCAGAGGATTCATATCAGGACTGCGAGCGGGCCAATGTTGAGGTCCTGCACGTCCAATCCAGCGATTAGGGTAGGTGATGTCGAGATGCTGACGAGCAAGAACACTAAAATGAGCTGGAGCTCCGTCGTGCATAAACCACATGTTGCCTCTTACAAGTACGGGTACTTCTTCCAACAAAATAGGTCAATGAATGCGCAAAAAAGCCGTGTAGGATGGACCTGATAATCTTGCTGGTAAAAAAAAGGGTCCAATTAGGTAGTCACCAATAATTTCTACCTAAACGTTCAGCGAAAATCGTTGCTGAAAATGACTTTCTCTAATAATGTGGGGATTTTCGTCGGCCCAGAAATGGTTATTGTGAAAGTTCATAATAGAATCTCGTGAAAAATATGCCTCGTCCGTAAATAAAATATTTGGTGAAAAATTATTATTGTGTGCCATCGTATGAATCAACCACCTGCGGAACATTAATCTCAGGTGAAAATCCCTAGGCAGTAGAGCTTGGACCCGCTGTATGTGATATGGGTATAGGAGGTTTCTTTTTAGAACTTTCCAAACGGTTTTTGGGCTTACTTCGAGCTGCAGTGCAATCTTCCTGGTACTATTTGAAGGATCTTATTCTATCGCATCAAGTGTAGTTTTTTCTAGTTCAGGCGTTGTTACAGTTTCTGGTCTTCCACCACTTACATTTTTATTAAAACTTCCAGTTTCACATAATCTTGCATGTAGCGTTCTGAATGTTTTAGCACATGGAATCACTCTGTTAAGATATCTATCCTGGTAGATTCTCCGTGCTCCTTCCGTATTTCCATTTGCTAATCCATAAATAAAGTGCATGTCAGCCATTTCAGCGTTAGTGAAAGTATTCATGATGGAATCACTGCTTGACAACTCTAACTTTTACTGATATGACAATACTATCACTGTCAGCTGGTCTCCATAGCAGGTAATCATGATTGTAGAGTGCCTTCATTTTTTTTGTTCTCGAAAACTAAGCATAATATGAAAAAAAAACACAGGAGGCCAAAAAGTTGTATTTTTACCACGCTTATAAAAAATTTTTTAGAACCCACGCTTATGTTCAAATGCACTGAAATGGAGAAAATAATTTTTTTTCCAGTATTGTTGGCTGTGGTGCCCACTGAGACGCCACTGCACCTACTTAGGGCCAAATAATTGCCTTATTACTTCAAATAGATTTCAACCACATCGGTTTCAGGATATTCAGGATATTTTATAAATACTTTTTTTTTATACTTCAACGCCCTGTATCTCAGAAAAGGAGCAACTCCGGACATATGTTCATAGGAACTTTTTTTGTCAAATGACCTAACGAAACACCCCCTGAAGTTTCGTACCGTAGTTGGGAAACACCCTGTATGTTATGAAATAAATTGCAGAATACAACATTATTATTATTATTATTATTATTATTATAGTATGGTTTATGGTTCAAACTTACAGCATTTCCCAAGAAATTATTGATCTTCAGCTTAGTACAAGAACTTTCAATCATATATAAAATGAGCACAATGGATTTTTCAGTACACTCAATAGTTCTGATAAGAGACTAGTCCAGAGAAAGTATAATTATAAACTGGGAGCACCCATTCTTTCTTCAGAAATAAAACCTCACATGATAATACAAGTGATACTACCTCTCAAACATATGGCCGATTACAGCTCTTCCAATTCATAACAGTTATGAAATGAATTGTGAATTATTTGAAAAAAAAAATAGACACGGAAATCAAAGAAAGTGAGATGTGGTTGAGACTCTTTCTCATATTGAAAACGTTATTTTCTGTGATAATATACTTCACTATTGTTTCTATCGCTCATTTTCTCACTTTTGACGTTGAATATGTGAATATGAAATGTTTGGTGCTTGGATACACTTTCACCGGATACATTTTCACCAACTTGAATAACTATTACCATCATCAGTGATTCGACAAAAAAAAAATGAGTCAAGATTACAAAAAAATATATTGTGTGCGTCTACCCAGTCTTCACAGTCTTCATTCAAAAGTACCTGTGAATATTATATTATAAAAATTTAGTATTGATAGGGGATTCAGGAACATGTTTGGGATATTACTCGAACTTTCAACGAGATGATTTGAATTTGTGGTCTACCCAAGAATGATACTGATATTCTCAATTTTTGAATATAGGTGTATGATCAGTACTCCAAGTGAAACAATACCCAAATTGATTTCTTATAACCTGTGATGAATTTGAAAAATATATAAAAATTATAACACCAAAATCAGTTGTTATTTCGAAACTTCATGAATTGCTTCCAGACGCGAATTCGCTTGTTATAAAGTGCTGATGATCTACATGCATGGAATTATTCCTCAATTGATATTTCTACAGAAGTTTCATTTATATTAACACTGCGATTTTTAATAGAAAAGAAATATCAATTATATTGGATGATGCATTGGATAATAGTCAGTTTCATCATGTAATTTTTTCGTGAAGTACAAAGCTCCCCAAAGAATCCCTTGTCGACATATCTAGATAGGATGAGGGAGATTTTTTAAGAGTCATCACCGAACAAATATTTTCATAGTATCATGTCTTTTTCGAAAATGTTTTCAATAATTTATTTGGGTACATACATGCTTCTATCTCCGATCTAGTGAAATTCGATAATCCTAATTGCTTCTCAATCATGATCTCCCCTATTAAATGTTTCATCAACCGCACATACAGTGCGTCATGATAGGATTTCCAAGGCTCTTGTCACTTCAAATTTCTGATGAGGGGTTTTCTATAAGCTCTACGATAACAATCGATATATAATATTCCTTGCAATCAAACTCTGGCAGCATCTATTCTGTGAGGGTAGAATCAACATCAACTCATCCGAGCAGAGGGTAAACTCAATGCATGGCAATTTCCGATATCATATGATTGATTCACACTTTGATGGATCCCTATAAAAAAAAAAAATTTATGGTATTGAATATTGATTTAGAAATTTGAATGGACATGGTGTGTTTCTTACACTTGAAAGAACAAGGAAAAAAAAGGATATTTTTAACATGTTAGGCATTTGTTGATTAGTTCTTATTATTCGGACCTCGGTTTTCATAGAAAACGGCATAAATGTTCAAATAATAGCTCAAAAATTGTTCGCGCCTTGGAGCCTTTCCTATCATATCTTATCATGTTATACAAGTTTGTAAAAGTTAATTATTCTGTTTATAATAATGTTTTAAAATTAACAAAACAAAATTTTTTTTGGTCGTATGTTTTTCTATTGCTGATATTGCATCAAACGAGAGCATTAAATAACATTCCAAACAAATTTATTAGTTAAATATTGAAAAAAAAGTCCTAAAAATGTTTGATTTTTGTTTATTATTTTTTTTTTTTCCTTTTAAAAATTAATTGGAATTTTTTTTTCCTTTATAAAATATTGGCATTTTCAATGAAAAACAGAAAAAATATATAAAAAATATAATTGTTCGATAAGTTAACAATTTGTTATGAACAAATACCCAATCTCATTGAATTTTTTTCTGAAACTACTGAAAATTACAAAAACAATCATATGCAACAAAGGGTCAATTTTTTTTTTACATTTTCCATAGACTTTTTAAAAATTTCATTGAACCTTTGAATTTGTTTTGGCAGGTAAGAGGAATCTATTTGTCAATGTTAATTACACGTGGCTTTACCATATATATTTTCTTTATAGCAAAAATCTGAAGGAGCCTGGAAGCCTCCCAGGCGAAAAGTAATTTGTTCAATAAGATAAAAAAATAAAAAAAAACGCCCAAAAAATCTTTCAACCTGCATTTGGTTATTTTACCCATCGAACCATAACCTGAGAAATATATATATATATATATATATATATATATATGTAAATATTCAAATGAATATAAATATATATATATATAAAAATTTAGAAATAACGACTGAAGATTGGTATGAACAGTGGGGAATAACGGGGATCTGCAGTCAGCACAAGTGTTGAACTATGAAAAACTCTTTAATACGTTGGACCGAGCTTTCGTTTCAATTTTGAAACTTCTTCAGGGTACTAAAATATGTAATTACATTATTGAGAAAAAAAATACTCAAAATGAAGGAAGTACTTACAGTAATCTGAGTGGTTGATTAATGAACAATAACTTAAAAAAAAAAAACGTAAAATATGTAAATATTTGTCGGAATGGTGTTATATCTTTGACGTTTCGGGTGACATTGGAGGATTTGAAATGACAACCTATGAATAATCGTCAGAAAAATATAAAATATGTAGTGGGTGTGATAATTTTTTTATTATATTCTTTGAGAATCATCAGTTTTAATCCATTTGTAAAAGATAACTGTAGATTTTGCTAAGATTTCAGATATCTGTTTTTTTGTTCATATTTTGATTGGATCTATTAATTTCAATCATTTCAAGAAATAATCTTTCAGGGATTTTTTTTCTGAATGTAAAACTTGTGTTTCCTCGAATTATATTTTATGGCCTGTTTCAATAGCATGTTGAGCTAATGCACATGATTTCTTGTTGAGTCTTATATCACTTGTACCAATATAGTTCGAATCACAGTTGTTACATGGTATGCTGTAGACAACATTTGATTTCTTAAAATCTGGTGTGGGATCTTTTAACCTCGTATTTAAATTTCCAATAGTCATGATGTTTTTTTGTGAAATTTTCATGTTACTTTCATTCTTGAATAATTTAATTATATTTGTGATAGAATTCCTATATTAGGAATTGAAAAATAATTATCCTTTCTTGTTTGAATTTTGAATTTTTTAATTTGAAAATTGAATTACCCTTTCATTGTTTGA